>JARYHS010014554.1:0-22329 GCA_031002005.1 Vandiemenella viatica
AAGGATGGGGGCTAGGAGCGGGTAATAATTCAACCATGGCATTTTAAAGGAAGCATTCGCGTGGAGTGATTTGGGGAAACCATGGAAAGCCCGAATCTGGATGCCCAGACGTGGATTCGAACCCGCGTCCTCCCGAATGCGAGGCCAGAGCGTTCCCGCTCACCCACCAAGCTCGGTTCCGTGCTCGCCACCCGCCTTCCCACCGCTCTAGTGGCGCATTCATAATACAGCTTTTAGTACCTACGATGATCTGATTTTCGATAAAGAACTCTTGCTGGGCTGTGAAAGGGGTTACAACACTACATGTATGACGTGTTGGATGTTGTTGGATTCCCAGGCAACCAGACCGGGTCCTTGCTGTCAAACTAGATATGGATATTTGGGAAAGCTGTTGGAGGAGACGTTCTACGAGTGTGCGATAAGGACACATGGTGTGCCGCGAGAAAGTATGAGTGGGAGGAATTGCTTGGAACATTTTGCTGGACCCCTTGTACTAATAGCGCGAATGGGTGAGCGCATTCTGGTATAGTTCTACACGGATGTCCTTTAAGTTTGTAATGATTCGCTAAGCTCCCTGTTACATATCACCTTTTTATTATATATAAAGTAAAGAATTAGAATATTTTTCCATTTCTTGGGATGTCCACTGTATGTTTGAAAGATGCGCATGAAAGGGTGAAAGGCACGGATTTTACGCTTCAGTGAAGGGCAGACGGGCTGGCGCCTTTTTGAGAGAGTGGTAAGAGGCGGAGTCAGAGTTTACCTCCGTGGCGGCAGAAAAGGACGAGCGCACTTCCTTCCAGTCGGGAGGCCAACCAAGATCACGTCCATTCCGGAGCCCAGACGAGTCACTGGCGACTTGGGGTCCATGTGTGCTGGGCTGACTTGTGTCCTGGAGACCATCTGAGGCGCACTTCTAACTTGCGACTTGCCGCGTACTGCTGGCGTGGCCAGTTACGACGATCAACCAGGTGGTCATCTCCGCCCAGCGCTACCTGCCGTGGATGAAGAACGGTAATGTGTTTCTACGAAGCCATTCAGACTGCAACTCCCTTTGAAACTGTACCCTTAAGCGCATCTGAGATAAAGATCCTTGCTCTGATCTGATAAATCCACTGAGCTAGACTGTGTAACTGTGGAATGACAGGTTAATCATTCGTGGCGTCCCAACCCATTAAAATTCATTACTGTTTGCTATCATTATAACTGGTAACACACTTTGCATTAGAATAATTGTGAGATTTTTAAAGTACAACTATACTTGTTTGCTTGCATTTAAAGGGCTCATTGTACGTCTGAGCGTTGCTTAGAAAATTGCACAACCTCTTGTTTATTAACGTAATGGTAAATACGCTCAGATTTGTAGATGCCATTGTAAAAATCTTTATTAAAATGTCTTTTTGTGACAGTTTTCAAATCCCAGAATCATCCAATTCTCATTTGAATAATTTACATTTTGATATTCAATTATAGTATCCTGTATAGCGTAAGTAATTAAGAATTAATTAATAATTCTCTCTCCCCCCCCTGGTGATACGCTACAAGTGAATATACTGGTTCACATTACAAGCAAGTTCAATCTTTTAGATTCATCGCTTAGATAATAACACCGTTCAGTTGATTGTTACTTTTATTGCAAGGTCAGCAGAAAAAAAACAACTACTTTCTAGTTAGCTAAGCGACGACGTACAGAATCTCGTATAAAAAGAAAAGAATAATATGAATTGCAGTGTCGACAAAATATTCGCCGTACTTCCGCATTAATAATTGCGGATATAAGATTTCACGTGAAAGTTCCGCCCTTGCGAATGCGGATATCTGTTACATTCCTATCGCAGATGTATAAAAAAACCTGGCGTAGTTTGCAAGTAAATATTATGCAAGGAATCGGCATATAAGGAGACTTTCTTCGTGTTTCCTGTCTTGAAATATTGATGTGCGTAGATAGTGGTGAAATTGCTTCTGTTATTCAATGCTTTTCAATATTCCAGTAAGCTGCGGACGCGGCTGAACGCTGTTCCAACTTGCATTAGTTGTAACACAACCAGATCCCTGCTCCATACGTCCCCAGACTAGTAAAATTAAACAAACATTAAATGACTCCTTAGTGCATTCACCATTCACAGACTGTCAAGATACAAAGCTACTGGCAACTTATGACGTAACTCTACACAGCTACCTGATGCTGTATCGAGCAATTAGACAAAGTGGATCTCTGGCTCTTATAAATGATGTTCTGAAGAGAGATCCTGCGTTAATTAGCTGGCTGTCACATTGCCGTATGTAGCAGTTACTTGTGCTGACAGCAGAAAACTTCTCGCTACTCGGTTAGTTCTAGGTAGTGTTGCCAGGTCCGGTTTGCTAAAAATCGGGACGCAAGGTCAAAAAAATCGGGATTCAGGGTTATAAATCGGGACGGCCAAATTTTTTTTTTAAATTCAAGTTTATTTTTATAATTTAGGCTGGGTAGGGGTAATTTCTATGGGAACTGTCTGTCATGTGATAGGAACTTATGAATCTAATTACTAAACTTTTTTTTTTTTTTTTTTTTTTTTTTGTATTTACGTCTCTCAACATCGAGGTCTTTAGAGACGGGATAGGATGGGGGGCAAGGATGGGGGCAAGGAATTCGGCCATGGCCTTTTGAAGGAAGCATCCCGGCATTTGCCTGGAGTGATTTGGGAAACCATGGAAAACCCAAATCTGGATGCCCGGACGGGGATCGAACCGCCGTCCTCCCGAATGCGAGGCGAGAACGCTATCCGTTACACCGCCACGCTCGGTAATTACTAAACATTATCATAATAGTAAGGTTTGTTATCTAGGACAAGTAGCGAAATATTACGCGAAAAATTGTATTTTGAAGTTGAATTTTAAGAATTTATTTATGCTGTAATAAGTATGAAGTATTTATTTTTTATTAAAATTTTATTTTGTTATTTTTGAATGCATTAGACATAGTACTGTTATAAAATTCGCTAAAAACAAAATGAAGTTAGTTTTAACTCTTTCCTCTGCTGTGACATGCTAGAGTGATAATCGGTTTCGTCTCTTAGAACAAACTGTAATAAATTAGCCTGGGAAAATATCCTTTCAGCTGCCGCGTTTGGAACCTGTATTGAAGCCCTAAAATAAAATATTTTTTGGCAGACGGACAAGATCTTTATTTTTAAATATATTGAGTCAATTCTGTGGCAGCGTTATTTGTTCTGCACTGCTGTCTTCACTGCTTCTTTAACGTTACATGCTTCTCATAAAGTTCACCCATTTCTAAAAACATGACAATTTGTAGTTTGACGCCAAAGTAAGAAAGTCATCTTACAAAGAAGGTGGCTTGAATAAGTCGAATTTACGTTCACTGAATTCGTACTTAGTCTCTACGTAATTTAAACCACTTCTGTACTAAGCACTACAATCTTTTTAACTTTCGAAATTGTATCATCCGGCAAGTATTTGAAAAATTGCCGCATTGAAAACTTATAAATACTAGTGATCGCCCAGCGGTCGAATTCGACCGTAATTCATTAAGTTGTTTAGTTTCTTTCATGAAAGAGTAATAATCTAGTAATTCTCTGCACTACCTATAAAATTAAAACGATACACTCCACGCGTGACTGTGTGCTAAATTTGAGCTTCTAATCTAACCATAGCAAATGATGAAATGTATTTATCGGTGGTTCATTTGAATTTAAAATATTCATTTTGACTTAAGGCCGAAAAACTGCTTTAGTTTTACAAAACATGAAGTAAATGCAGTCCTTTCAACGGAAGTGACTTCTGAATCGAAATGTTTTTCATTGCGAAACCTGCATTGTAAATTCAAAACTGTAAAAATTTCGTGGAATGACATTCAGTGCGCATTTAAATGTATCTACAAAATAATTTCGTCATTTTGTGGGTTAGCTATTTAAATTTGGTCTATTATCATTTTGAATGTCACGCAAATAAGTATTCCTTATTTCTTGTCTCTCTCTAATGAAATTACTGAAATTAAAAAATCAAAAGACACTTAACCAAAGTTTAACATTTTAAATAAACAAATGACCATATAGTATCTGGGAGAATCGCTACATTCCTTTTCGAAGAAGTCAGACCTTGCCTCGGCGGCGAAGAGAATTGTTTTTGATGATTGGCAGAGGCAGTGGCTGGAAGTTGAGCATAACAAGCTCCGGCTGGTCAAACCGACCGTTCAGCCGTGGAGCAGCTCCTTCCAGCGGGCGAGGAGGGATGAGGTTCTCCTTACTCGCCTCCGTATAGGGCACTGTCCCCTGACACACAGCTTTCTTCTCCGCCGGGAGGACCCACCGGAATGTGATGCTTGTGGCGTACCTTTGACGGTACGCCACATTTTAATTGATTGTGTGTTGTTTTTAGATTTAAGGGCAGACGTTGGCTTAGAAAACGATCTGTCTCTTATTTTAAATAATGACAATGTGGTGAAAGTTTTACAATTTTGTAATCTGGCCGGTCTTTACCCAAAAATTTTGGGGAGATCGGCCTAGTTTTTAGAATGGTTTGGTGGTCTGTTTACAACCACCAATCCCTGTACTGCCTTGTTCGGTGTTAATTATTTTTTGTTATTAAAATCGAAATTTTACTTCTGGGTGGCCCCTTTACAGCCATCCAGATCGTCCGTTTATTGTTTGTGTAAGCTGATTGGCCCTTTTACAGCCAACTAGCCAGTGATATAATTTTGTAAATTTATGTCCTTTTTATAGTTACTGTTTTAATGTTTTACCTAAATCTGCTGTCTGCATGGCCGACCTCTTTACAGTCGGCCTTGTGGGCAGTATTTTATTCAGTGTTTTCGTATTTTATTATGCTGTCTGTGTGGCCGACCCCTTTACATTCGGCCATGCAGACGGCACCAATTTTTATCCCACATTGTCATTCCGTGTTTTAGCTAGGGCGCTAATGACCTAGACTTCGACGCGCCCTAAAACAACAACAACAACAACAACAACAACAACCTTTTCGAAGTATTGCTTTTATAACTTCAAAGATTAATCTTTACTTTATCCGAGTCTTTCGTTTTACCAAAGAACACAGTGTCTCAATGCAGGGAATTCACGTAAGAACGTTGGCTCCGATCTTATTTCACGCACACACACACACGTTCACAAATTAATTTTTTATTTAATAATCTGTTTGTAACATGTATTAACTATGTTTATTATATTTTTCTCTTTACTGCTGACTAAGATGACAGACATCGGCAGATTCGCTTACCACAAAGAAAAAAAAATGTAAAAAACTAATTTTTTTATTTAATTTGATATATCTGAAAAACATATTATCCACAGATTTTAGCTTTCTGCACTTCATCTCCATATAAACATTAACTATGCCAAATCTTACACTTTTCAGTGCGCGATGCATTTCTTTAAGTTCCTCCGTTTGTGCACGGCACTTATTCTTAAAAATGAATCCGAAATTTTCGCATAGCATATTAATATATAGGTTTGTAGAATATATAATTTTAGCTTTCTGTATTTCTTTAAGTTCTTCCGTTTGCCCAATATTACGGCCGCTAGTTGCGCTATCTACCAGCCCTCGAAATGTTGCTTCTTGCTTCTATGTAGGTTCAGAGATTACTCTCGACTGTTTTGTTTCACCAAAGACCACACCGTACGCCATCTATCAGCAAAAATTTTAGCTTTCTGTATTTCTTTGTTCCTCAGTTTGCCCAATATTCTGGCCGCTAGCTGCGCTATCTGCCAGCTGTTAGGTGAAGCAACGCCCAGAGGTGGCGGCATCTGAGCAAACTATGTAGGCGAGCGAGTGTTTTATTTAATTTAATGTATTTGTAACACATATTATATATAGATTTTAGCTTCCTGCACTTCTTCTCCATATAAACTTTAGCTATACCAAATTTCACACTTCTCCGTGCGCGCAATATTCTTAAAAATGTATCATAAGTTTTCGCTTAGCGTATTAATATATAGATGTCTTCAATCCTCTGCTTAAATTTGTTAGTGAGTCTAACTATTACATCTTAACTTTCGAAACACATAAATGTTTCGTTTTCGATACTCGATACAGAAACTTGTAGGGATCTTCAGTGCATTTTGGAACAAAGTCATGTAAGGTTCTGTTCCATTATAATTAAAGAATATCCACAGTGCAGTGGAACATTCGTTTTCTCCTATATTATAGATATAAAGTAATCTTTTAGGACGTCAAATGATTCGAGACACGTTCAACAGCGGCTAGAAATGGCATGTCTTAAGGCTGTAGGAAATTCAGATTCAAGCGTCTCATACAGTAAAAGTCTTTTAAAGCTTGCGCATATATTGCTTAGTATGAGAAATGACTATGTAGCTTTAGGATGAAATTTTCCAAGTCAAATGTATCCAAACCCTAACATATTTTACATCGTTATGTGAAATGTGTGCGGGACATTGCACTGATATAATTTTGTCATTATCATCGCCCAAATGACTGTAAAAACTGAATTGCGACACCCAAAGTTCAAATTTGTGTTGTCCGCACGATTTTTAGTATCAGCATTGTTCTCCTTTAGTTGTGTCACTCAATTTTTATCCTTGAATGATACAGTTTCAGTCGCGTCTTCATAAAAATCAAATACGCAAGTTTTTAAATATGTAGCTGCATTGTAAAATCTTACAACCAGTAGAAAAAAAAATTGTTCCACCGTGATTGGAGGCGTCTGTAGCACACTGTAAAATGTTTCCTTTTGAAGAGCTTCGATTGCTTCTTGAGTAGATGCCGGACTTGAAACATTATGTTCAATCGCATTAGCATTTGTTCTGCCAACTGACAATTTTTCAGCAATTTTAGAATCGTTATGCAAAGTATGATCAAGTTTTGATTCACAACCAAGAGAACTGAATGACAAGTTGTGCTTGGTCGAGTGGTAGTCATTGTGAGTTCGGCAGCTTTCTTATTGGATGCTCATTATTTCAAAAATATTTTCAGGAATGTTGTTACTTTAAAAAAATGTTTATTACATTTATTGTGGTTTTATATATCATTTTCGCCACCATGAGATATGTTAAACTGTTTTTGGCACAATGTACAATAAATTGCTTTATATTTATTATCTGGGGCGTGTTTGATAAAGGAATAGCTTTTCATCCAAACATCAAGAAAAGAACACATTATTTGTTGTTGTTTCGTCCTCGCAGCAGCATCGTTCCCCCCCCCCCCTCCCGAATTGGTGTTCGAATAGCTCATTTCGATGAAATTTTGAAAACAATAAGATTATATTTCCGACATCAACATACGTAAATACATAACAAACAAGCATATAGTACAAATAGATTCACCCTTTATTCCGTTCTGTCTTCTATCTAGTAGATTAAGAGCAGTAAAACCAATATCCCTTCGTCGAAAATTCTTAAAATTTATTTAATCTCGTATAAGAACGTGCGCATATACATATTACTAAACCAGACTGAATAAACTTTCTACCCAAATATTGGTGTTCGAATCGCTCATTTTGATGAAATTTTGAAAACAATAAGATTATCTTTCCGACATCAACATACGTAAATACATAACAAACAAGCATATAGTACAAATAGATTCACCCTTTATTCCGTTCTGTCTTCTATCTAGTAGATTAAGAGCAGTAAAACCAATATCCCTTCGTCGAAAATTCTTAAAATTTATTTAATCTCGTATAAGAACGTGCGCATATACATATTACTAAACCAGACTGAATAAACTTTCTACCCAAATATTGGTGTTCGAATCGCTCATTTTGATGAAATTTTGAAAACAATAAGATTATCTTTCCGACATCAACATACGTAAATACATAACAAACAAACATATAGTACAAATAGATTCACCCTTTATTCCGTTCTGTCTTCTATCCAGTAGATTAAGAGCAGTAAAACCAATATCCCTTCGTCGAAAATTCTTAAAATTTATTTAATCTCGTATAAGAACGTGCGCATATACATATTACTAAACAAGACTGAATAAACTTTCTACCCAAATATTAAACTTAACCTTAAATTCCGTGGAGAGAGATGAAATCATAGAATCACGTGAACAGACTAGTTATACATAAAGTAATTTATTATATAAATAGCTCTAACACTTACCCGCAGGGACGTTTATATCTCCTGCCTTGACTGATTAAAACTGTACGATATACGAACCTTACCTGAACATAACCAGTGAACGGACAAACGATGAACGGATGAGTTAAAAGTGCGATTGCGTTTCCAGCAAGCAGGAGAGAGATACCTTCAACGACTCACATTTGCGGCGAGAGAGAACGGGCCAGCACAAGCGCTGTGGGGAGAGACCATATACTGGACAAGATATTAGGATTCATGCACGACAATAACGGAAAGAAGGAGCGAACTCACCCCTAACCGAGGAGAATTACAGCTTGGGTACCTATCACCGACTCTAATGCTCCAGGAATCTGTTCAGTGAGCTATTACCACGCTCAAGGGTAGTTGGGTCTGTTACACCATAAGTTGGAATGGTGTTGCTGGTTGGGAGCGATGCGTCTCGACGTGTAACACGCGATTTCATGTTTTGAGTTGAGTGATGGCTTTTTATCACTTACTCCAAAAATCGGGACATTTGGCGTCCCGATCACGAGTAAATCGGGACACGTCCCCAGACCCCTGAAAATCGGGACGTCCCGCGCAAATCGGGACACCTGGCAACGCTAGTTCTAGGTGACAAGGTTCGTTGCATTTAAAGGGCCCCATACACACAGCAACTTGTTGGCCAACTTGGTTGTGTTGTAGCTGAAGTTGGTGTGTGTATCGGTAGGTTGGCAGACCAAATCACAAGTTGGCCAAACAAGTTGGCGGTTTTCAAACGCTTTTGATATTTGTGGGCAGGGCCTATTGTTGTGCCAACGTGTTGTAGTGTGTATGGGCAAGTTGTCCAACCTGGCTGCCAACATCAGTCCGCTCCGGTTTCTCATCAAGGCTGTGCTAGTGATTTATGCTAATAGTAGTACTGTGATGAATACTGTTCAGAACAACGATGCATGAAACACCGTCATCGAAAAGTTTCACAGTCTACCAAAACTGTGAAAGTGAAATCTGATTTACATAAAAATAAAAATTCAAGAATCAAGGGCTGGGAAGAATTGCTGATTGATTTCAAAGAAGTGGAAATTTTTGTAATCTTCCGGTGCAGTTACTTTGAGCTACGACAGCAAATTTCTGAATGAAAATTTGGCGTCCAAAATTTTTCTTTTTCTCTTTTCCCTCTCATTTTCCGCGCTGGCAGCAACGATATTGTGCACAAAGCTATTTCTTCTAGTTCCAACATTACTGGTAGACGGCCTTGGTAGCGTAGGGGCTGGACTACTGGCCCCGCATGCCGAAGGTCGCCAGTTCGAGTCCGGCCGAGGGCATGAGTGTTTAAGTATTGTGTGTCTGTGTGAATGTCCTGTCCGTGCATACTTAGAAGCTGCAAAATATATATATATACTGGATGACTGATTCACTGGAAGCTACGATAATCACATTGAGCTGGCTGTATGGCCTCCGTTGCCAAATGCTATTTTAATAATAAAACATTACTGGTATAAGTAAACACCTTGTTTTCTGTATGCTGGTTCTCTCTCTACTGATGTCGGCCAACTGTGTTGTCCAACTTGTTTTTGTGTTGGCCAACCAAGTTGGGAGACATGGTTGAACAACAAGTTGCTGGTGTATGGGGCTCTTAACACTTGGCACCAACAATAAATATTAGCTCTCGCACTTCTCAGCAGCATTGTTCACGGGCCGCTCTCGACAGCAACTAACAAGGGTAGGCCGCCAACGATAAGATTCAGATTCCATTCGTACTGTGTGTAATAAAATGGCCAGAAGTGTAATGTGGCAAAGCAGTAACATGCGCTTCTTCGCCTTTTTCGTGAAATTCTGCATCGAAATATTCCATTTCTACATGAGGATACTATCAAGAAGCGCGGCCCAACGAGCTAGTTCTCTTGCTTCGTAAGACAGAACGAATCTCGTTACTGGATTTTTTTTTTTAATTTGCGATTAGATATTTCGAAAGGATAAAAAGTTACCAGCGTGCAACATGACGGTCATTATTCGAAAGTGCACTCTCGTCCAGCCTTGTGACATGTACATTTACCAGCAGGTAAAAAATTTGATCAAGCGTGTTCGAAACTGTGCTTATTTAATGTAGCAAGAGCGTGAGATCAGTTCCAGAGAAGAATGTAAAAAAAAAAAAAAAAAAAAAAAAAAAAAAAAAAAAAAAAAAAATCCAAACGATCGTCCATCACAAGTTGTCATCTCCGATTTTTTTCCGATGTTATAGGACACGTACGGTTTCTATCACACCTGACGGACAATATTACAATTTTTTAAATGTAAATCAGGTGTATTTTCCTACAGATACTTTAAAAAACAATTATTCTTGTGCAAACACATCATTTATCAAATGTTCTATAGGTCGTTCTATTTTTGCTTTCAATGTTTTTATGATAACTGATACCAATAGTAGCAGATTAAATATAAAAATAGGATCGGATGCAATAGGAGAAGTAAGAGAATTCTGTTACTTGGGAAGCAAAATTACAACCGATGGGCGAAGCAGGAATGATGTTAAAAGCAGAATAGCACTAGCAAAAAGAGCCTTCATGAAAAAGAGAAACCTTTTAGTTTCAAATATTGATCTAGGAATTAGAAAGAACTTTTTAAAACTCTTTGTGTGGAGCACAGCACTTTATGGTAGCGAAACATGGACTTTAGGAATACCGGAAAGAAAGAAACTTGAAGCATTTGAAATGTGGTGCTACAGAAGAATGCTGAAAATTAGGTGGACAGACAAAGTAAGAAATGAACGAGTTTTGGAAATGATGGGTGAGAAAAGAAGTTTGTGGAAGAAGCTTACAGAAAGAAGATACAGGCTGGTAGGTCATATTTTGCGACATGCAGGATTGGTTAATTTGTTAGTGGAGTGAACAGTCGAAGGTAAGAACTGTAGAGGAAGACAGAGATTAGAATATATGAAGCAGATAATTGAGGACGTGGGCTGTAAGGGGTATGTAGAAATGAAGAGGTTAGCACAGGATAGGAAGGGATGGAGGATTGCATCAAACCAGTCTAAAGACTGACGACAGCAAAAAAAAAAAAAAAAAAAAAAATTAACTATCACCCTGGTATGCACGACACGGCGGCTACCTCATCTCAATAACTGTAAATTATCTGCAAGTATATAGGAAACTTTCCAATGAATTGTACTCACTTGAATGTTATTGGTGATATTGCGTGAAACAACCATAAAATATAACTTTGTTTGCAAACAACATAATGAAGTTCCAGAGGCTCTTTTTTTTCCCCCACGAACAATCGCATTTAAACATCTTGAGCATGGCTGCGTTACAGCGATGTACTTCTGGAGCTTATGTTCGTCGAAACTGCAGTTAAGATTAATAAATAAAAAATTTAAGCAACTCGTTGATTATTATGTACCTAAAAATCACATTTAAAAAATGTATTGTATACGTAATCGTTGAAACTTATTGCCAGGCATTATATGTATACACATTTGAATAAATAATAATAACAATGCCGGCTGTGAGATTTAACCCAGCGACAAGGGGCTTATGAAGCAGAGCGCTTGTCCGTTGCGCCACGAGCCCCTTGACAGTTTTCAAACATAGGAAGCATTTGAACCATTTGAATATTTCGCTGCCGATTTCCTCGATAACAGCGAAGAAGCGCATTTGCCACATTACACCTCTGCCCATGAGCTATTAATACACGCAGTAGGAATCGAATCTGAGTTTTACAGTTGGCAGGCTCACCTCGTTAAGTTCCTTCTTCTGCACAAAGTTACTACCACCTGCACACCTCTCATCTGTTCTCTCCAGTGGCGTAGCTAGGTCAACAAAGGCCCCGGTTCAAAAAATTTATTTTGGTCCCTCAGGGCTGTTTTGTGTTGCTGGTAGGGGCCCCCTGAGCTGAGGATGTGCTTAGGGGCCCCCTTAGCAGTGGTTGGGGGCTTCCTGTGTCTCAGGAGCCCCCTTAGACGAGTGTAGAGCTAAAAAAAAAAGCATGGGGGGCCCCTGAACGTAGGGGCCCCGGTGCACTGCACCACCTAGACCCATAGTAGGTACGCCCCTGGTTCTCTCACTTTTAACAAATGTCCGCGAGAGGAATTATACATTCTTGCTTTCAGCTTTGCTCAACATGCTTCCCGAAAGCTGCCTTCTCCTTCTACTTTGCATATCGTAGTCCTTTCTTTGTATAACTGTCCCTCTTAAGGAAAAAATCGTGAAACGCCGTTGCTGTCAGCAAAAGGCCTGCCAATGAAAGTCTGACCGTCAGTAAGATTCACTGGGATTCTTACTATCTGCACTGCGCGATTATTTTAGCAAATTCTAATGAGTGTCTTGTAATTTTCTAACTGGTCGGTCGCAGTATGTTGTCGTTGAAGGAGAAAGTTCTTTTAATCTATGTGTTACATCGGGTGTACCTCAAGGAAGTGTAATTGGACCACTACTTTTCTTAATTTTTATAAACGATCTCGGAGACAAAGTGAAAAGCCTTTTTAGATTGTTTGCTGATGATGCGGTTATTTATAGGGAAGTAAGAAATTTGGCCGATTGCTTAGAAATTCAGCGCGATCTGGATGTTATTTTGGTTTGGTGCGCTGAGTGGCATCTTACTCTAAATCTTAAAAAGTGCAAGACAATGAGCATAACTAACAAAAAGAATCCAATTGTTCAGAAATACGAGTTAAACAATACAGTTATTTATATGGTCGATTCTATGAAATGTTTGGGAGTAACAGTACAAAGGAACATGAAATAGGACATACACATTAATTCGTTAGTAGGTAGAACAAATTCTAGGCTGCGATTCATAGGTCGAATCTTGAAAAATTGTAATGAACAAACAAAGGAGATAGCGTACAAATCTTTTGTGCGTCCACATTTGGACTATTGTTGTGCCATTTGGGATCCGTTTCGTAAGGGGTTGATCGAAAGTATAGAGAAAGTACAGAGAAGAGCCGCTCGATTCGTGACCGCTTGCTACAGTCCTTATGAAAGCGTCACAGAACTGATTAGTAGACTAGGTTGGGAGTCTCAGGTAGATAGATGACACACGTTTCGTTTAAACTTATTGGAAAACATGCGTACTCCCACTTTCACTTTTGAGTGTAGTGAAATACTTTTTTCACCAACCTGTTTGAATCGGAAGGACAAGAAAGATAATATTAGAGAAATAAGGTGCCGGACTGATTCTTATATGAATTCTTTTTTCCCTCGTACCATTAGGGATTGGAATGCACAGCAAAGAGATTAGCTTTGGTGCTGAGCACCCTCTGCCACCCACAATTTTGTGAATTGCAGAGTATATATGTAGATGTAGATATCTAGATTTGCGTTACTTTATGAAAACTGTACCATTATTATATGCTGTATTTGGGGGTAGGTTTTTGTTGACTAAGATTCCGGATGACATTGCAGAGACCTCGTAGGGACACTCCCAGCAGACGTCGCCAGTCTGGGGGCGTGTCGTCACGGCGACGCCCGCTGACGTCACCGCCGGCTCGCGTGGCGGCGACCCGTGACGTCACGGCAGGTACCCGTCCCCGGACGCAATCGATATCACGGGCACCGACTACTCGCCTCTTCTTAAACATACAAACTAACGTTTCAAGTGGACAGAAAATCTGTTCCAAGCACGTTTGATGACGAAATGAGATCAGAGACAAAGATAACTGCTCTCTCACTGTCTAATTTTTTTTCTCCCAACTACCAGTAACAAATATCGAAGATTTGTATTCTTTCACGTTACTGGTCCATCAAGGCTAGAACACTGGAGTGCTCTTGAACTAACGAGACTTTAGAAATTGATCAGTGATGGTCGACCCGTATTATTTTAGTCTCCCTTCATTTTCAACATTCACGTTGTTTCCTTATTGTTAGCAATAACTGCAGTGCTTAATTTATGATGTAGAAATCAAAAGATTAAATGTAAAATAAATTTAAAACAAGAATAAAGTGAGTTAACTGTATTGGAATCAAACCGTTAGAAATGAAATAAAGATTACAGGCAAACGTTAGCTTAAACTATCATGAGACGGTTAGATACAAAAAATTAATACACATATTAATGTGAGCAACAAGGCAATAGAGATCCATAAGCACCAGAGAGTAATTGGATAAAAGGAGAAAAAGTAATTCAGATATAGATCATAATGAGAGAAAACACAATTAAACGATCGAACGTTATGAAAAATAAGATTCTATTAACATAATCGCGATTCAAGAAGCATGTGGCTGAAATAAAATAAAAAAGAACCTTTACAAATCATTTTAATAGATAACTGAAGCTATATAAACAGTCTTTGTTGAAAACTAAGCAATTAACAGTTCTAACATCTCGGAAGAAATTTCGTGTCTAGGGAGCACTAAAAGAAATAAGCGTATAAATTACGATGCAGTCATCTTAACAGATGTATGATAGAAATATATCAAGAGTAAACAATACAGATTTTAGGTGAAACGAGGTTTCCTTCCCTAAAGAACTTAACAAACAAGTTTAAAAATAAACCAACAGATTTAGCGAGACAATTAGGGACTGATTCAAAAATGGGAAAGTGTAAATCGAAGGACGAGCATATCCACATAACTATAAATGAACAAACTAAAAAAACATTAAATTCATCCTGAGGATATCTAAAAGAAACTAAGAAATCTGAAAAATAATACAGGGGCTGGTGTAGATAAAATTACTATGGATTTCGTAAATATAGGGCGATAATAATGACGATGTGACGGCGTACTTAATTCGTTATTTATATATATATACAAAGGTTTTTTTTTTTCTTCATACAAATCCACAGTTTTCATCCGATTTCGAATGAAAGTTTGCACACTTATCCTTTGAAACAAGGAGAAAAGTACTGTCTACATTTGGTTGCAAAATTATCTGTATAAATAATATATGTTGTCTTATAATTTCGAAAAATTACTGAACGGTGATAGACAGACGCGTAGGATGTGTAGGTCTCTGTACTGCCTTTCCATATAGCGGTCTGGTAGCTCAGTGGCTAAAGCGCTTGCTTACTGCTGATTGGATTGTAGTCTCCGGTTCAAATCTCCGTGGAGGCAAAGATTTTTAAAAATTGTTTTTGATCGTAAGAGTCACGCCTGGACCGTCTGTTATACGGATTGAATGTTAAACTGTAGATGTCACAAATTTATGGGTTCAATGCGAGGCAAATCGTGTGTAGTCTTGCAATGCTGTAAGTGTACACTTTTTTACGTATATTGATCCCTCATGGGTGATTCGCAGTCAGTGTGTGTGTGTGATCTGCAGTAATAATACTAAAAATGCGGAAGTCTCTGTCTTTTTACGTTTTCACGACTAAATGGCTATACCGATATTGATGGAATTTAACAAGAAAATCTGTAGGAAGGGCACACGACATTTTTCCGTTATGATTAACAATTGTAGTCACGAAGTTTTGAGAACTTATCGAATGGTGACACAAATATGTTGGAAATTGATTCTCTTCAAGAGAGAGGTTCGACGGTAGAACGATATAGTGATAGCTTTCCTGTCATATTATGCCGACTAGGTGTTGTTTGGGACCAATCCTTCGTTACCAACAACTTTCTATATTCAATTCTGCCAAAGGAATTCTTAATCTACGCGTACGAATTCGCGGGTATCAGCTAGTTTAAAATGAATATGGATACTTGCTCCGTACTAGAGGACTGGAAGATTACTATAGTAATACCAGTACATAAAGGAGGGGTGACAGATAGTGTCGAAAATTATTTTCCAATCAGTTTGAAATCAGTGGTAGGTAAACTTATGAAGATAATGATACACAACCACATTAGAAATGAGCAATGTAAGCAGTTTTCAAGTTGACAACATGGATGTAGACAATGATACTCATTCCAATCTCAATTGGTAGGATAAATGGAAGATATTTCAGATGAAATGGACAAGGAAGACAAAGTGGATAATGTAGCACTAGATCTTGAAAAGATCTAGTGACAGATTGAGCCATAAAATGATTAATAAAGTTGTTGGTGATGAAATAGTTTCTTTTTCCTGAGCGCCGCGGAGGTCTGTTTCGTAAGTGCCAGATACGGATATGATGAGACCGCAGTACTCGAGGTGGAAACTTGTGAGCACTGCAAGTCTCCCACACACCAAACTCCTTGCATGCTTCAACGACCACCATAGGACGTGACGGTGGAACGATGTGTGTCTACGATAACAGGGATCTTTGCTCATTGCACGAATAGTGAAGACGGTACAAACGTCTATAAAAAAAACCTAAACCTCAACCTCACGGTGATTAACTTGCCAAGAGGGTGGATGGGTGGTGAGGGAAACCACTCGCGAGCGTACAACCTCAGGGGCACCTGTCGCACCCCTTTTGTATTGGTCTTGCTGGTTTGTTATGGGGGCTCCACGTCACATGACTTCTAGGTCCTCCGGACTCATGGGACAAAATAACAACAAAACTCAAAACTACTTCACCTTCTTCCTGAGGGGTGGGTGGACGGCAGGGATTATCTAACGCCCAAAGAACAGGTAAACGGGCGAGGGTCAAAAGCCCTCCAGAAATTACAGTGTGTAACAGCAAGGATTATATAATAGATAATACCTTCGTAGTAATGTCAAGGGCTGAGGGATCATTTGAGAAGATCTCTTCCTTTTATATACAAAAAGGTTTAGAGGGTATCGCAGGAACTCTAAAAACAGTCAAAAAGATGAGGAACGGGACATTGCTGCTTCAAACAGCAACTTGGAAGTAGGCTGCCCTCATCCTTCTTAAATCTGAGAAGCTCAGGGAGTTCGCAGTAAAGTGCGATGTCCATAAAACTATAGACTCGAGTAAAGGCGTTGTCACCTGCCGAGACCTAATCGATATTGATACCGACGAACTCCATAAGGAGTGGCCAACAGAACATGTGGTCCAGGTTCGTCAGATCTCACGAAGGGTAAATGGAAATCTTGAGAAGACTGCCACCTTCTTCCTGATGTTGGACACTTCGACGTTGCCCAAAGCCACCAAAGCATGCCATTTTAACCTTAACATTCGTCCGTATGAAATAGTGTGTCGGGATGATCACAACAGTTCCTTCCGACTTGCTAATTAGTCCCCTTTATAATTAGTTTTTTGAACACCTAAGATAAGGTCGATCAGACTTCGTTATAATTAATTATCGGCCGCCACCATCGGCTGGCTAGGGTACAAATCCAGAATAAATATAACTATAAGTTTCTTCAAGGAATCACTTCGAGTATGTGGATCAAAGATTTATTCTGAGATCTGTGCAGCACAAATGCACCCGGCCACCAATGGAAAAATTAATAATAATCTCACACACACAAGCAAATTACTAATAGTGACAAACGATCCGAAGATGCAGGTTCTTCAGAGTGTAAAAACAATTCTTTCCATCACTTTCACAAAACCAGAGGAACGATACACACGACGTTCTCTGCACGACTCCACTACAAAAAACTCTCTCTGACCGCTCCTCAACTGTCCGACTCGTAAGTCACCGATACTCATAGAATAAATATAATTAAAATAAGTTAAGCACTGAAGGGGCAAGCCTACTGTAATGTGACAACCCCTTCCATGTCACGGTTCTAATGTGAAGCCGCAGGCAAGACATTTGAACCTGGGACATATTTTAGGTTAGTTTTTTAGTAGGTAGTTACACAAAAAAAATCCCTACATTATACAAGAACACCATGAATTAAATTACTATACAAGAGTATTGGTGGCCGGTCCCTACCGAACAAAATTACAAACATATTCACAAAATTTCATTCACATACAATTATATCTTCACATACAATTGTATCTCCCTGGAAAGAAAGCACAAAATTACAAATAATAATCTCTTGAGGTTAAACGTCTGTTCCTCACTCAAACGCACATGAACATTAACACCAATACATCAGTCATAGTTATTTTTTTTCTCTGTGGATAGTACATCACTCTCTATCCAGGATACATCTTTGTCAGTGAAACACCAGATTGTTATTACCAGAGCTTCCCATGATAAGGTAACATTTCCTTTCTTTGGAGATGCTCGGTTAAAAATGGGGTCAATGACCTGAAGGTTTGTCAACCTAGCCTTCTGAAATTGCGCTTAGGTCTAATCACTTACTACCCCTTCCAAGAAAATCGACTTAAGACTACACCAAACACTAAAGATCATATTTATAGTTCTGTTATTAACACACAAAGACGTCCATCTTTCGACATATCCTTGAGGTGGTTACTGGGTGTTCGGGGTAGGGACTACCCTTAAGCACTCCAGGGCACACCCTCCAAATCTTAAGAAAGTGATACTGACTTGAGATATTAGTTACTTAATGTCACTCAAAACATGTGTTCCCTAACTCACTATCTATATCAAGTATCTTTGTGATTTGTCTTAAACAAAAGAGAACATCTACCAATAAATATTAAACTAAACAACTCTACAAAGTACAATGCATTTAAAAAAAAAAAAAAAAAAACAAAGTTTCTAGAAAACCATTATGTTGAAGAAACACTTCAGACTTCAGCTTTAAAATCACTATGCCCAACATAAATCACTTAAAACAAAAATACCATTAGAACTGTAGTACATGAGTAATGTGAATCCCTTATGCTAAAAGAAGGATGGTTGTATTTTAATTTAAGTATGTTGATGCCCTCATGAAATAAATCCAGTTTTCCTTTGGACCAAAGTGAGATTATTTCCTTTTTCTTCACATGTACTCCTGGTTCTTCCCTCCTATCCTTCTTCTTCTTCCTACGTTTCCTTCCTCGCATTATGGAATCACACTTTTCAAAAGTCTCAAGTGAACATTGGAGAATGAAATATTTCATTTTGTTAACTGAAAAACCTACAGTATGACCATATGGGCTAGTACCGAGGTACTGTTCAAAGTGCACAAATTGCTTATCCCCAATGGGAATATCATTTGCCAATACTTTAGTACTGTGGTGAGTGGGGAAAACAAGGTCAGTCCCGAAAGGAAACATTAAATCATAAATGTGGTTCGCAAACTTAGTGACACAAGTTAGTTTGCGGAGTTTGAAAATTGCTCTGGGCATAGCCAGCTTGCTCTCCTTCAGAGAAAGTGTAGGAATATTATTTACATGAATATCTGTAACTGAACAAGGACTCTCTAAAATTGACCGAAGACTAACCGGTTCCATTTGAACACTAGTTTGGGATTCAATACGCAAAGCATCATGGGAAACCGGAGTTGCTTCCTGGACCAAACCTTTGTTCTTACCTTTCACTTCTCTCTCAGCTTTGAGAGCACTCACATTATCCTGAACGCCATTTATTTCAACTTTAAGGTCATTTCGAAATTTAGCAATTTCAACTTTAAGGTCATTGCTGCTTTCAGCAATTGCAGCTTTAATGGCATTGTAATTTTCAGCTTGACCGACCTTTAGTTCTTGAAAGTTTTTTCTCATCTCTTCCATAAACTTCACCAACATTTCCGTTCTGGGTGGCATATCACCTTGCTCTGCTACCCCTTCCATTGCAGATTGCTTGGTCTCCATTTTTTTTTTTTTTTTTTTTTTTTTTTTTTTTTTTTTTTTTTTTTTTTTTTTTTTAAGATCAAAGCAAAACCAAACTTGAATGACGCTATTAGATCAATATGTTACTCTAGCAATAGGCTACCTATTCCCCAAACTTAGATAAACAGGTCAAAGGTATATCTTTTCAGTTTCAAATCAACTCACAACAAACGCCGTGACAACTCGTCAAATGAAACAAAACAACGCAGTATATATTCCACAACCAAAAAACAGATTTGTACCAAAGAGAAAAAAAGAACAACGTAGACTGGCTCTTAAAACAGTTAATTTCACTTCTCCAATCTGCTGCTGTAAATAAAACACATGTAGATAATACAGTAATTATACTTTTATTTACTACTGCTGACTGTTGGTGTCGAACCACATATGCAGACTATACTGTCTCGTCGCACAATGGTACTGCCAACTGAAAATGTCATGCACAGAAAAAGTTATACTTGTTAACGTAAAAGTTTTCGCGTGTTCCTCCCGCAATTAATGTCTTTGAAAAATGTAAATAATTGCAATCTATTTTATTTTATTTTTCCAGAAAGGAAAAAAACTTCATTCGTAAGTAGAACTGAAATTTGAAATTTCTGTACAAAATAAAATGTTATGGGAGAGCGAAATAAAATTTTCCGCGAGTATAAACTCTTACTATTAGGCTATAAATTTTCCAGAAGCTCCGGTAAATAACAACCGATGGTACAGATCTTTGAAACAAAATCCCGTTAATCTGCTATTCTTTTAGTCAAAATTATTATATTTAAAAAATATTTCCCGGTTGTTTAATAGTATAATGTTGCCTGTTAGATGTCTTCTCAACTCCTGCCGCTATTTTCTGCAACGCTGATCCACGATTTGTTGTTCTACTATCTGCGTTGCGTTATTCACAGGTACTGCATCGCTGTATCCACTGCTGAAGTAATCGTCTCTGGTTATCTGTGTTGACTCTCTTGCGCTACCGTCTTTGCACAAGCTTGCTGTTCGCCGAGTAATTCTTCTCGCGCGTACCGTCTTTGGTAGAATCCGCTTCGCAATTCTTAACAGTTGTTCAACTGTTTAGTCTTATGCCACGCACTTAAAACTCTTTTTGTGATTTAGACGGCCTTTATAATCACTTTAACCGTCTATTATTCTCACAAGTCCTATATTTACGGTCGACATGTCGGAGAACAAACTGAAATGTTGTACGACAATGTCAGATTAAAAATATTGATACGTGACGACAATACAGTGTCACTATTATTTGATTAGCCGTTCTTTTCACACACTAATACTTGTCAGAGCAGGAAACTGTCCTGTCACAGTCGCCATGTCGGAGAACAAACTTGAAATAGTGTGTCGGGATGATCACAACAGTTCCTTCCGACTTGCTAATTAGTCCCCTTTATAATTAGTTTTTTGAACACCTAAGATAAGGTCGATCAGACTTCGTTATAATTAATTATCGGCCGCCACCATCGGCTGGCTAGGGTACAAATCCAGAATAAATATAACTATAAGTTTCTTCAAGGAATCACTTCGAGTATGTGGATCAAAGATTTATTCTGAGATCTGTGCAGCACAAATGCACCCGGCCACCAATGGAAAAATTAATAATAATCTCACACACACAAGCAAATTACTAATAGTGACAAACGATCCGAAGATGCAGGTTCTTCAGAGTGTAAAAACAATTCTTTCCATCACTTTCACAAAACCAGAGGAACGATACACACGACGTTCTCTGCACGACTCCACTACAAAAAACTCTCTCTCTGACCGCTCCTCAACTGTCCGACTCGTAAGTCACCGATACTCATAGAATAAATATAATTAAAATAAGTTAAGCACTGAAGGGGCAAGCCTACTGTAATGTGACAAAGTGCCAGCTGCTCGGGCATACGACAGCGACCTGCAATGGCAACGCCACCTGTGGGAAATGCAGAAAGGCTGCACACGAGCCGGGCAGTGGTTGTTCGCCACCAAAACTGTGTGTTAACTGCTCCAGGTTTCATGCAGCCAACGCAGGGACTGTCGAGTGTACCTTGATGGAAAAAAAGACACAGGAGTTGAAAATCAAAGAAGGACTACCTTATAGTGAAGCGAAGAAGAGGTTTAAGGCACTTGCGCCGCTCGTCTTCGCCACACGTTTCGCTAAAACGTTGTCAACTCCCGTCAGGAAGGAGAGTGTTGCTACACAGACGTCCTTTTCAAACATGGGCACAAGAACAACATGCTAATTTCAGTGCAAATGTGGCGCCCCGTCCACTAAGGTCACAACACGAAGACCGTACCAACACGTCTACAGCCTCGACCAATAAGAAAGCAGGTTCTGCAGATCCACCAGCAGAAGCAACAGCTCCTGGTCGTCCCGGGCACAACGTAGTGATGAGATCAAACTTTGAACGATTTTATGCTAATCGCTGTATAACAACAAAACCATTCAGCCACCGTACAAAGGCTACTTTAGACGAATATGTTTGTGAGTTGCCCGCTTTTTACCACCAGGGCTGGAGTAAATCTCCTACCCGTCTTTTAAAGAGGCCCAGAACGATTTTAGAACTGGCAAGGTATAAGAAACTGTTTACCGCTGCCAGTGTATTTATCATAATGTTTAGAGATGTTTTAAACCAGCATCTCGATTTATCTTCGGTATATACGTATGGGTCTAAGCAGGATAACGGAGTAGGATGCTCCGTAGTGTTCCCTCGAGCGACTTAAACATATATGGTCAATGGGATTAGCATTGTTTATACTGCATATTGTTACGCTATAATTAAGTTGCTTCAGCTTCTGAAA
>JARYHS010014558.1:0-27484 GCA_031002005.1 Vandiemenella viatica
CCGAACATGAGCCGTTTGAGTTGGAAGAGGCCAGAGGGAGTGTTGATGACTGTGTATTGTCGGGACTGGATATCCAAAGGGATTTGAAGGTATGCTTCTGCCAGGTCAATTTTTGTAAAGTAGGTACCTCCTGCTAGTTTACGGAAGAGGGTCGTCCGGTCTCGGAAGTGGATAGTCGTCTACCAGCAGATGCGGGTTGACGGTGGTCTTAAAGTCACCACAGAGACGTAAGCGGCGTCCTGGCTTCTGAACTATGACCAACGGCGTGGCCCAGGGGCTGAACCGCACCGGCTGGAGGATCCCTTCGTCTTGGAGACGTTGAAGTTCTTCCTGAAGTGGTTGTTGAAGCGCTACGGGTACCTGGCGTGCCCGGAAGTATCGAGGCCGTACGTCCGGCCGGAGTTGGAGTGATGCTTCGAAGTCCTTTGCACAGCCGACGCCTGGTGAGAACAGGTCCTGAAACTCGGTGCAAAGGGCGTCCACTTCAGGAAAAGGAACATGCTGAGATACGAGGTGTATGTTATCCTCAATTGAAAATCCGAATAAGCGGAAAGCGTCCAGTCCAAATAAGTCTGCTGTGAGAGAACTGTTAACTACTAAAAAGGGGACTGAACGATGTACAGACTTATACATGACGTTTGCTGAGAATTGTCCCAGGAGTGCTATTTCCTGTTTGTTGTATGTCAGGAGGCGCTTGGGGGCCGGCGATAGGGGGGGCGAGCCAGTTTGCACATAAGTAGTATAATTAAGCAATGAGACTGCTGCTCCTGTGTCGACTTGTAGGCGCAGGGGCTTGCCATTGACCGTAACGTCAATAAAAAGTTTGGATGCTGTGGAAGTGTCTACCTGATTGATATCCATAGGTGCGCCGCTCAACCTGTCTTGGTAAGACCCTGGGCGGCGAGAGCCGGGATTGGCATTGGTGGTGTTGGTGCGGCAGACGGACGCCAGGTGTCCTTCCTTGCCGCAACGTGAGCATTCAGCCCAACGATCCGGACAATTTTCCCTCTCATGTGCTGAATAACAGGCGGGGCAGGAGGGTAGGCGGAGCGGGCTGCGGCGTCGGCGCTGCGGGATCCGCTGCTGCTGCCGAGACTTGGTGCCCCTGCCGGAACGGGCCGGTTCGATGTCCTTCTGAGGAAGCGGTCCCCGGTTGTGGTGTCGGGAGGAGCGCGACTGGGAGCTCTGGATGGCGGCGACGTCCTGTGTGTCCCTCTACGTCGGTTCGGATTGCGGCCACATCCGCCCAGGACTCCAGGCGGCGATCTGCGGCCGTAGATATTTCGAATTTGTAGGCAAGTTCGATGACCTGCTCCAGGGATGGGTCCTCTAACTTGAGGGCGTCATGCCGGAGTGCGGCATCTGGTGCAGCCTGTATGATGTGATCACGCACCATGTCGTCGGCGTAGGATTCGTGGGAACAACGAGTTTGAAACTTACATTTTCTGCTAAGGCCTTGGCCACTGGCGATACGTCTGATCGGGCTTCTTCCGGCATTGATAGAATTCGACGCGGGCCGCGACGACATGGTACCGGCGTCTGTAGTATGCATTCAGTGTCGTACAGATGGTCGTGAAGGTGAGGGTGTCGGGGTCTTGTGGCTGAAGTTTGGTGAGCAAGACATACATCTTCGATTGGTTCCAGGAAACGAAATATGCACGCTGGTCTTCTTCTTTGGATATGTGATGAATTGCGAAGTGTTGTTTTATGCGCTTCTCGTAGGTCTCAAAATCTTCGACGTCGTCGTTGAATGCTGGGAACGGAGGCGGGGCCGTGGGTTGGCGGAGATTCCTGACTTCCGCAATCAGTTGTCTCTGAGATTCGAAGAACTGATGTAGAAGTCCTTGGAGGAACTGTTGCCATTCCGTAGGTGCTGCTGGCGTAGCCATGATGGTCGAGAGTTCTTATCCCAACCTTGTCGCCACTGAAGTGAACTACACTTAATGGTTCCTTGAGGTTTATTACTATGTATACAAAACACTGATAAACAATAACAAATGTGGTACAGTTAGCGGATGACCGTCGAGAAATTTAGCCTGGTCCTGATCCGGGGTAGAGAGAGACGGCTTCTACTTCTCGCGAACTTCCGGTGGTCTTCTGTAGTTGAAGCTGGTTCCGCGGTCAGGCCGGAACTGGCGGTGGAGCGGCCGGCTACGCTTATATAGGCGGCCTGGCGCAGGAATTCCGTGGTGTGGTAGTACGGCGACCTCTGTAAGAAATAGTCCCACTTAGCTTCTAGATGATTCTATTTGTTTTCCTGGTTTGTTTTGATGTCTCTGCGCCTGTTTGGAGTCGTATATGTATCCCGGCGTGCAGGCGCGTTGTGTGTGAGGTCTGCCTGGCAGGGGCCTTTACTGGCAGACTGAACAGTTATGCTGTGTCCTGAACACAGCCTCTTCTAACACTATTATGCTGCGTCCAGAAAACAGCCTCTTCTACAACTGTTATGCTGCGTACGGAACACAGCCTCTTCTACAACTGTTATGCTGCGTCCGGAACACAACCTCTTCTGCAACTGTTATGCTGCGTCCGGAAAACAGCCTCTTCTGCAACTGTTATGCTGCGTCCGGAACACAACCTCTTCTGCAACTGTTATGCTGCGTCTGGAAAACAGCCTCTTCTACAACTGTTATGCTGCGTCCGGAACACAACCTCATCTGCAACTGTTATGCTGCGTCCGGAAAACAGCCTCTTCTACAAGTGTTATGCTGCGCCCGGAACACAACCTCTTCTAACACTATTATTCTGCTGCCGGAACACAGCTTTTTCTACAACTGTTATGCTGCATCCGGAACACAACCTCTTCTAACACTATTATGCTGCGTCCGGAAAACAGCCTCTTCTACAACTGTTATGCTGCGTCCGGAACACAACCTCTTCTAACACTATTATGCTGCGTACGGAAAACAGCCTCTTCTACAACTGTTATGCTGCGTCCGGAACACAATCTCTTCTAACACTATTATGCTGCGTCCGGAAAACAGCCTCTTCTACAACTGTTATGCTGCGTCCGGAACACAACCTCTTCAAACACTATTATGCTGCGTCCGGAAAACAGCCTCTTCTACAACTGTTATGCTGCGTCCGGAACACAACCTCTTCTGCAACTGTTATGCTGCGTCCGGAAAACAGCCTCTTCTAACACTATTATGCTGCGTCCGGAAAAAAGCCTCTTCTACAACTGTTATGCTGCGTCCGGAACACAACCTCTTCTGTAACTGTTATGCTGCGTCCGGAAAACAGCCTCTTCTGCAACTGTTATGCTGCGTCCGGAACACAACCTCTTCTGCAACTGTTATGATGCGTCCGGAAAACTGCCTCTTCTACAACTGTTATGCTGCGTCCGGAACACAACCTCTTCTGCAACTGTTATGCTGCGTCCGGAAAACAGCCTCTTCTACAACTGTTATGCTGCGTCCGGAACACAGCCTCTTCTACAACTGTTATGCTGCGTCCGGAAAACAGCCTCTTCTACAACTGTTATGCTGCGTCCGGAACACAACCTCTTCTGCAACTGTTATGCTGCGTCCGGAAAACAGCCTCTTCGACAACTGTTATGCTGCGTCCGGAACACAACCTCTTCAAACACTATTATGCTGCGTTCGGAAAACATCCTCTTCTACAACTGTTATGCTGCGTCCGGAACACAACCTCTTCTAACACTATTATGCTGCGTCCGGAACACAGCTTCTTCTACAACTGTTATGCTGCATCCGGAACACAACCTCTTCTAACACTAATATGCTGCGTCCGGAAAACAGCCTCTTCTACAACTGCTATGCTGTGTCCTGAACACAGCCTCTTCTAACACTATTATGCTGCGTCCGGAAAACAGCCTCTTCTACAACTGTTATGCTGCGTCCGGAACACAGCCTCTTCTACAACTGTTATGCTGCGTCCGGAAAACAGCCTCTTCTACAACTGTTATGCTGCGTCCGGAAAACAGCCTCTTCTACCACTGTTATGCTGCGTCCGGGAAACAGCCTCTTCTACAACTGTTATGCTGCGTCCGGAAAACAGCCTCTTCTACCACTGTTATGCTGCGTCCGGGAAATAGCCTCTTCTACAACTGTTATGCTGTGTCCTGAACACAGCCTCTTCTAACACTATTATGCTGCGTCCGGAAAACAGCCTCTTCTACAACTGTTATGCTGCGTGCGGAACACAACCTCTTCTGCAACTGTTATGCTGCGTCCGGAAAACAGCCTCTTCTGCAACTGTTATGCTGCGTCCGGAACACAACCTCTTCTGCAACTGTTATGATGCGTCCGGAAAACTGCCTCTTCTACAACTGTTATGCTGCGTCCGGAACACAACCTCTTCTGCAACTGTTATGCTACGTCCGGAAAACAGCCTCTTCTACAACTGTTATGCTGCGTCCGGAACACAGCCTCTTCTACAACTGTTATGCTGCGTCCGGAAAACAGACTCTTCTACAACTGTTATGCTGCGTCCGGAACACAACCTCTTCTGCAAATGTTATGCTGCGTCCGGAAAACAGCCTCTTCTACAACTGTTATGCTGCGTCCGGAACACAACCTCTTCAAACACTATTATGCTGCGTTCGGAAAACATCCTCTTCTACAACTGTTATGCTGCGTCCGGAACACAACCTCTTCTAACACTATTATGCTGCATCCGGAACACAGCTTCTTCTACAACTGTTATGCTGCATCCGGAACACAACCTCTTCTAACACTAATATGCTGCGTCCGGAAAACAGCCTCTTCTACAACTGTTATGCTGTGTCCTGAACACAGCCTCTTCTAACACTATTATGCTGCGTCCGGAAAACAGCCTCTTCTACAACTGTTATGCTGCGTCCGGAACACAGCCTCTTCTACAACTGTTATGCTGCGTCCGGAAAACAGCCTCTTCTACAACTGTTATGCTGCGTCCGGAAAACAGCCTCTTCTACAACTGTTATGCTGCGTCCGGGAAACAGCCTCTTCTACAGCTGTTATGCTGCGTCCGGAAAACAGCCTCTTCTACCACTGTTATGCTGCGTCCGGGAAACAGCCTCTTCTACAACTGTTATGCTGTGTCCTGAACACAGCCTCTTCTAACACTATTATGCTGCGTCCGGAAAACAGCCTCTTCTACAACTGTTATGCTGCGTACGGAACACAGCCTCTTCTACAACTGTTATGCTGCGTCCGGAACACAACCTCTTCTGCAACTGTTATGCTGCGTCCGGAAAACAGCCTCTTCTACAACTGTTATGCTGCGTCCGGAACACAACCTCTTCTGCAACTGTTATGCTGCGTCCGGAAAACAGCCTCTTCTACAAGTGTTATGCTGCGCCCGGAACACAACCTCTTCTAACACTATTATTCTGCGTCCGGAACACAGCTTTTTCTACAACTGTAATGCTGCATCCGGAAAACAACCTCTTCTAACACTATTATGCTGCGTCCGGAAAACAGCCTCTTCTACAACTGTTATGCTGCGTCCGGAACACAACCTCTTCTAACACTATTATGCTGCGTCCGGAAAACAGCCTCTTTTACAACTGTTATGCTGCGTCCGGAACACAATCTCTTCTAACACTATTATGCTGCGTCCGGAAAACAGCCTCTTCTACAACTGTTATGCTGCGTCCGGAACACAACCTCTTCAAACACTATTATGCTGCGTCCGGAAAACAGCCTCTTCTACAACTGTTATGCTGCGTCCGGAACACAACCTCTTCTAACACTATTATGCTGCGTCCGGAACACAGCTTCTTCTACAACTGTTATGCTGCATCCGGAACACAACCTCTTCTAACACTATTATGCTGCGTCCGGAAAACAGCCTCTTCTACAAGTGTTATGTTGCGCCCGGAACACAACCTCTTCTAACACTATTATTCTGCGTCCGGAACACAGCTTTTTCTACAACTGTTATGCTGCATCCCGAACACAACCTTTTCTAACACTATTTTGCTGCGTCCGGAAAAAAGCCTCCTCTACAACTGTTATGCTGCGTCCGGATCACAACCTCTTCTAACACTATTATGCTGCGTCCGGAAAACAGCCTCTTCTACAACTGTTATGCTGCGTCCGGAACACAACCTCTTCTACAACTGTTATGCTGCGTCCGGAATACAGCTTCTTCTACAACTGTTATGCTTCGTCCTCTTCTGTAGACAGCTCAGTCTTAGGTCACTGGATGAGTTCAGTGAAGTTACGCATTAAATGTTTGTACAAGTTGAATTTTCCTGTGAACGACGATGAAAAAAAGAACGGTATTATATACGCTGATTTTTTTTGATGTTCAGGCTTATATTTCTACTGACTAGCATCTCTCCCACACGACTCCTCTTAGATCCATTCGCTAGCGCCTCCCTCACACTAAATGCCTTCTACCTTGCTTTCTAGCGTCCAAAGGTGATGACCCGTCTTCCTCCAACTGCTAACCTCATTATTCCTTAATGTCGGGCCACACTAGGCCGACACTGGCCCGCATCGTCACCACACCGACACTCGGCCGAGTGTCGGCTCAGCCCCCTCGCATCCTCAGTGGTCCCTAGATCATCCATGTGGCGGACTGGTTCCTACTCTGTCTCCTTTAACGTTTACACTTGGTTGTTTCACGGAATTAATGTTAAAAAATTACCGTTAAAGTGATTTGGAGATCGCAGCTAGCGTGACCACATGTACGTCTTAATAGAGTACTGTAATTTATTTTGCGTAGGCGTACTTTATAATCTACGAAAGCAATAAAGTACGTTAAAATACTATATTTTTATTTTGCCTGACTCCTGTTATCATGCCACTGTTAGATATCTTATGCACAAAAATAGTTTCCCAGCGCAATATTAACAAACCATCATCACACTGTACTGGACTGAAAGATTCTCGCGAATGTCAATACAGTCACAATGAAATGTCAAGCGTCACTAACATCACATTTGACGTGTTTGTTTTGGTTGAGGTTCCTTTCGATTAACTCAATATTTTTGTTGATAAAGAATGAGACTATTGTATGTTTTAATTTAAATTTAGACCGCAAAGATTCTCTAATATAATTTCATGTCACCTCAAAGTTCTAGTCACAGATTTTATCAGCCGCCAGTGAGTGAGTGAGCTTAGAAATTATATAGTAAATTTTTTATTAAATATTAAGAGTCTGGTCAGTATGTAATTAATTTTAAATAATTCCAGTTTCCGTAGGAATTTAAAGAAAACTTTTAGATATGTTATTTATAATGGTGCAATTCAATATATCGCAGATATTAATCATATTCAGATAGATAAAAAAATAATTAGGTGCACATAAATTAGTGGTCTGCAGCATTATTTTTTAATTTAATTTATTGGTACTTGGGTTGAAGAAGGTAGTGAAACGCTGCCATAGAATGATTCCGTACCTCACTTTTACAGAAAGTTTGGCAGGGTTTTTTCAGCTCATCCCGACAATATCAAACGTGCATGATCCTAAATGTTGGTTTCGTCCCTCATGAAACAAACAGGTACACAGTCCATCATACTACATATAAAAGGGAGGGAGAAGGAGTTAAGAATATCTTTCTGAAACCTTTTGGTGGGGTGAACTATAGTATTTCCAATAACAGGCTCCTCGAGAGGGTGAAACATGAGTGGCTTTGACACGAAAATGAATCAAAACAGAGCAATTTAAAAATGTCCACTTCAAGCGCTAAAATATGATCAGACATGTTTATGACTACTCCCTCAGAGAGTTTTATGGCATTACTTAAATATATAACTACAAATCACTTCAAGGAATCCAAAAAGAATCGTAATAATGCATTTTCCTTTAAGTATTATTAATTTTTTCGTAATATTCTACTATTCGGAATACTTACCGCTTTGTCAATTTATTTCGTCTTTTGTAATTTAAATGAATGCTGAATTTAGCAACGCCAAATTTCACAACTCTGATACGAATAAATAAAAAATAATTTCTGCAGACGAACTTTACCTACATTTGACAAATATACTTTATTTATGGAAATATACTACTTTGTTGAAAGTATGTTTTTAGTTAAAGGTCATCTCATAACTATATCACATTTTAAAACTAATCAAAACTGATTGTGAGATGAAAACTGTAGCGTTCGAAATTCGTAAAGCAAGTGGCCATGTTAATTGAGATAACGTTCATTCGACAACTTCGTGGTTAGCTTACAGCTGAGTGCAAGTATTAGGCAGGTGATTGGCAGGCACGCTATTACACCGCTACCTTTATAATCAACGCTTTGGACAGATATGCCCACAATATATGATTAGTTAGTTACTTGAACTTTGACTTGATTGTATGAAATCAGTTTACTATGTACAATCATTTTTAAGACCTTAGAAATGTATGATTCCATGACTCTCACCAAATATCTTACTGAGAATATCTTATTGTGAATTTAAATTTAGTCTTCGTGCTGTTGATTAATTCCCAGAATATTATTTGCTCCTGCAATTCGAATTAGGTGAAATTCAATTCTTGATTGGTACAAAATATCAATTAGAAACTACTTTGTAACACTCTTTAATAAATAAAACTTCAGGGGCAAATAGTACAGGGTTATGACAAAAGAATCATTCACTTTCAAAACCCGATTTATTCCAACGTATTATACTTACAAATATGATTGAAAAATGAAAATAACCACAAAATATCCAACTTTTATGCTCACTCTACAAATGTTCTATGTGTGCCCCCTTGGTCACACGATACACGTCCTGGCGGCAGTTCAATCCAATCCACACATTTTGTAGCGTGATCGCGCCAATGTTCATCAGTGCATCACTGATCCGTTTATGCAGTTCTTGTATCCTTTTTGGTAGAGGGGGTACGTAAACAAAGTCATTAATGTGTCTCTAAAGGAAGAAGTCACACGGCGTTAAATCCGGCGACCTGGGAGGCCAGGGTAAGACAGCGAGGTCATCATCACCAACACGGCCAGTCCAGCGATGCGGGAGTTCATGGCTCAGGTAAGCACGAACATCGAGGTTCCAATGAGGGGGTACTCCGTCCTGTTGGTAGACAAAATCCGTAGACTCTTCGGCTCGCTCGGTTCGTCGATTTCTTTGGAGAACTTTCCCTCACTCTCTCCAATATTTGGTCTGATACTTGTGGTCGACTGGTGCTTTTCCCTTTACATAAACAACATTGTCCTTGAATTGGCGATGCCACCACAAAATGTTTTGTTTACAAGGCGGTTCTTTTCCATACTGCCTTCTGAAAGAACGTTGTACTGCTATGACAAACGAACGTTTCGGAAATTCAAGGACGCAGAAACTCTTTTCTCACTTTGCCTCCATTTCGGGAGAAACTGAACTGAACTCGTGCTGCCACGCCTCCTGGTGTACTAACTAGAACTAGTGCTGCCACGCCTCCTGGTGTACTAACTTGGATATTTTGTGGTAATTTACATATATCAATCATATTTGTTAGTATAATACCTGTGAATAAATCGGGTTTTGAAAGCAAATGATTCTTTTGTAGTAACCCTAAATTTTCCTCTAGTCACCAATTGATATCGTCGGCTTAATTCGCAGCAACATTAAAGTGTGAAAAAACTTACATTTCGGGCAGTCAAATCTTTAAAGCCGTTTATTCTTAATGCCTGAACCGTATTATTCCGTCCAGGAAGCCTGTCTTGTATGTTTGAATTTAGTACCGCCCACCACAGTTCTGAATGTACTATTTAATTTAATTTAATTTAATTGCAATGGAGCACAGGCTCCGGTGGCAATTTACCTACACACCCATCTTCCCCCTATCTTCCACCCACCTACATTTGCCCTCTACAAATTTTATCTTTAAATTCCTTCAAAGTTTTCGGTAAATTATTCATCATTTCTCTGGTAACTCATTCCAATCCCTGACACCCTTACCTAAAAAAGAGAATCTTCCCACACCCTCGTGCCTGAAATCAAGTGCCAGCTTGTGGTCATGGTCATCTTTTCCCTTCCATGCACTACTTTTCATACCTATTGCAATATCTTTCCATGCCTCATCACCAGTATATGCCCTGTACACTCCCATGACCCTCCTCATCCTCCTCCTGTCTTGCAATGAATCCCATTCCAGCTCCTTTATCATATCCGTCACTGATTGCATTCTGCGATAATTTCCAGAAACAAATCTAGCAGCCCTTCTTTGCACCCTCTCCAACTCCTGTATTTGATACGTAAAATGAGGGTCCCATACTACACTACCATATTCGAGCAATGGTCTGACCAAAGTTTTGTAACCCAATTCCTTGACTTCTCTCGTACATCCCCTCATAACTCTCTTTAACAAGTGCAGAACTTTGAAACCTTTTCCTACCACCTGTCCTATGTGTCCTGCCCAGTTAAGTTTGTTATCAAAAGTAATTCCAAGATATTTGCATTTCAAGTCTTCAGCAAGCAATTCTTTCCCCACCTTATATTCATAATTAACCTTTTGTTTTTTATTTGTGTATCTAATAAGCTGACTCTTCTTTGCATTTATCTTCATTCCATGTTTACCAACCCAATTAGATATCCTGTCCATATCACCCTGCCAACTGTGTTACAATCCTCTATCGTTTTGATTCTTTTATACAGCATTATGTCATCTGCAAACAATCTAATTTCAGATAGTAAACAATCAACACAATTATTCATTAGAATAATGAATAGCAATGGTCCCAATACGCTACCCTGTGGCACACCCATTTTTACTTCCACTTCTTTTGATACTACATTTCCTACCCTAACTTTCTGTTTTCTACCTTTTAAAAATTCTTCTACCCAGCAAATGACTTTCTTATCCACTCCAGTGGTTTTTACCTTTGATACTACCGCGTAGAATATAAAGTATTTCTGATACACCATGCACCGAGCGCGCCAAACAGCGGTCAAATGCCAGTTTTTTTAACATATTTATTTATTGCACAGCTATTGTAATATTGTTTGAAACAGGCAATTTTATGTTTGCTGTATTTGATATTAATTTAATTACTATTTGAAAGGACAACGCCAATGCATTAATCGTCAGCGACGAATCTGTGCGGTTTTACAGATGTTTTAAATTATATTATTGCGTGATTACGAACATGAAATTTTTCATGGTTGATGTTTACTTACTATTTACATTGGTTAGTTGCGGTATACAGCTGTGCATTTCCGCTTATTACCCAGAGCATGTTCTGATAATATTTACAACTAGCCCGTACCCGCGACTTCGTACGCGTGGATTAGATTTTTTTTTTTTTATTTGCAGAATTAAATACAAGAAAGTTGTTAGTAACGAAAGATTGGTCCCAAACAATATCGAGTAGGAATAATATGACAGGAAAGCTATCACTATATCATTGTACCGTCGAACCTGTCTCTTGAAGAGAATCAATTTCCAGCATATTTCTGTCACCATTCGATAAGGTCTCAAAATTTCGTGACTACAACTGTTAATCATACTGGAAAAAAATATCCTGTGCCCTTCATACAGATTTCCTTATTAAATTGCATCACAACGATATAGCCGGTTAGTCGTCAAAACGTAACAAAAAGACAGAGACCTACTTCCGTTATTTATAATAATATTACTGTGGTTCACACTCACACACTGACTGCGAACAACACCTGAGGGATCATTATAACGTAAAAAAGTGTACACCTACAACATTGCAAGACTACCTACGATTTGCCTCGCATTGCACCCCTAACTTTCTAATATCTACAGTTTAACATTCAATCCGAATAACCTACGGCCCAGGCCTGACTCTTACGATAAAAAACAATTTTTAAAAATCTTAGCCTCCACGGAGATTTGAACCGGAGACCACGGTTTAATTCTAGATGGGGATACCGCTGCCTGGCGACTGTTAACGTGACGTCATCGTGACGTCGCGTTCACGTACAGTCATCCGCGTAAAAACATATATTGTGACCGAGCATAGCGAGGTCACAATAATTTAAAGGTATACAATATCAACATAAACTGATAAACCGGCGACCATATCCAACGTGTCTGTCTATCGCCGTATTTCGAAGTTATGAGACAACATGTGTTATTTATACAGATAACTTTTCAATCAAATGTAGACAGTATTTTTCTCCTTGTTTCAAAGGATAAGTGTGCTAAGTTTCAACCAGATCGAATGAAAACTGTGGATTTGTATGAAGAACAAACTAATTAACTAACTAACAAACAAACAAACAAACCAACAAAAATACATTCATCTTTATATATCAAGATTTTGCAAACTGGCAATTTGAAATGGTGCGCTTTTGCGTCACTCGGTTGTCTGCCGTGGCCATCCTGTCTTGAGTTGCCAGCGCCAGTTTTGAAAATGAGTGAATACGTTGTGATTCTTTTTACATGTTTTATATTTATATGTGACTTATATATATGCGTGAGTTTATTAGGTTTTTGTGTTTATTTTGTTTTGTCTGTCGAGTTTGTGTGTATTAGCTTGAATAATGTTTGATTTGTGAGGTTCATTTTCCGAATATAGAAGTTTTTCTGGGTAATATCTAGATCGCGATACCGCTGCAATCACTTACCGCCACACCGAGCGTGGTGGTGTAACGGCTAGCGTTCTGGCCTCGCATTCGGGAGGACGGCGGTTCGAATCCCCGTCCGGGTATCCAGATTTGGGTTTTCCATGGTTTCCCCAACTCACTCCAGGCAAATGCCGGGATGCTTCCTTCAAAAGGCCATGGCCGAATTCCTTCCCATTCCTTGCCCCCCATCCTTTCCCGTCTCTGAAGACCTCGCTGTTAGAGAGACGTTAAGCAGATAATAATAATATAAAAAAAAGTTACCGGCTCGCGATGTAAACACTTCCCGATGGAGGGAGTATGACATCACTGTGTTTCCGTGTGTGACGTGTTCAGCCTTCGATCAAATTGAGAATACACTTTAGAACGTAACCAACAGTAATAAAAAAAAAAATTACGGATTGAAAAAGTTAAAGAAAATGATTACTTGCACCATTAGTAGTATTATTAAAATATGTACAACATTCCAAACATATAATTAGCGTTAACGTTTTTATTTCCTCGCGTGGCAGAAATTGTTATTAAAATCATTCATACTAAATAATATATTTATAAAAACAAGATTTCGTCAAGAACCGTTTGCGTTTAGATTGAAACGAAGCCTGAACCATACTAACAATGATAGATACGATTTGTAAATTGGGTTTCAGCAATATCGTAAGCGGCGGTTACGTTTCACTATGGTCCAGGCTGCATTAAGATGTAAACAGTGATAGTTAAGACATAGAAATTAGGTATCAGCAATAAGGTGTTCGATAGTTACGTTTCAGTGTGGTCCAGCCTGCTTCAAAACGACATCGCTAATGAATTTATTCCTGTAGCCTACTGCTGGTGCAAAATTAACGATTTCTCGATATGAGACGTATTAGTGATGGACTACTTTCCGTGGAAGGCCCCGTTAGTGACATTTAAAGCTGTGAGCGGAACGTATACGTCACATTCAGCAAGGTAGTGACGTCATACTCTGTCCATCCAGAAGTGTTTACATCGCGAGGCGGTAAGTTATTGCAGCGGTATCGCGATCTAGATATTACCCGTTTTTCTGTATAGTGAGTGTGTTGTGTCTGTAGTTATTGATAGTGAGAATTTGCATATCTGTGTTTATATTTATTGGTGAATGGTCATTTTTTATAAGATGTTTGGCGGATGTGGAATGGTTACTGTATTTTAGTGCTCCATGTGCTTCTTAGTATATCCTGTTATTGAAGATCAGATATGATAGGGAAAATAATCCATCACTTACCACAGATGAAGGCAGTAGGGCCAGATGAGCACAAGAAAACACAGAAAAATATGGTTTACAATATTTTGTTTAGTAGCCTTAGGAGGTCAGACCTTTAGGAGGTGCAGAATGGGAGTCATGGGTGATAGAACGGGAGAATTGCTTTTGCACAATATGACAGAGGTAGTGGTGAGAAACGTTTATATAAAAAAAGGGAATGTTTGTTGTGGAAGGGATAGCAACCATCGAAGTGTAGGTACTGTTGTAAATTTGTTGGCTCGATGGGAATATGAAAAAGTGAAATTTATTAATTGAAACTTCCACACTGTGAGAAAATTGAGGAAATCTGGAAGGTGGTTTTCCCCCATCGGTCCATATCATAAATATGTCATCTATGTATCTGAATCTCACAAGGGGATGAGGGGGTGGTTCTTTAGAAAATGTTGGACCAGACGGCACAGAAGAGGTTACCAATAAGATTGGGCGGTGCAGGTACCTGTGGCAGTGCCGTGTATCTGGTGATAAACTTTGGAATTAAAGGGGATATAGTTTTTAGAGAGGATTAAGTCAGCTGGAGATATGTTGGGAATGGATGGGGGTGCGTATCAAGGAAGCATTGAGGGTAACTGATGCCACGACAGTGGGGGATGTTAATTGCAATTTACAATCAGTTTAGTAACTAACCAAAACATATAATAAAGTATGTGTGTGTGTGTGTTTTTTTTTTTTTGTGTGAGTTTTCTTGTGTTTGCCTTAATCTCTGGTAAGTGATGGGTTATTTTTCCCTACCTATCTTATTTTCAATGCTTAACAGCAGTTTTACTGTCACCATTATCTAATTGTATCCTGTTATTGTAATAAAAATATATGTTCAAACACCATATATATATTATTTTAGAAAGAATTTTTATTTGTCAGTGACAATATAAATTAATTTGACGGTTTTTATATTTTTAACAGGAAGATTATTGGCTGCAGAATAGGTTTGGAGCATAAAGTCAACTCTAGAAGTGTGGTTGAAATACTTCTGCATATTCAGTATGAGATCAATTTGATGCTGAAAATTAAAGATAAAAAGAAGGTAAGACTGAACTTGGTGATAAGTGATCTGTAATTGTTACAATGACATACTGATGTTAAGAAATTTAATTATTTTTATTATTGTGGCATTAGTTGAAGTTTATTAGTAATGTTTATTGGAGTACAGTTTCTCTGAGGAGGGCTAAGATCTACTTGAGTAGTTGAGGGGATTTAGAATTTAATAACATGATAAGCATTTTGCTAGAATTGTTTTTAGAATAATTCTGAAATGCTTATTTTGTTGTTCTTAATACAAGACTGTAGATAATAATAGGGTTATATTTTGGTTATGGATCTAACAAGTTATATGTTTCTTTTAGTTATGGACTGAGTTATGCATAATACTGATAGTTTATCAAGAAATAAAAGAAATACATCATTTAGAACAAATGGAAAAAATTAGTCTTTGGTACCAGAGCTTTATTAATATTTGTGATATTTCAGTGAAGAGTGAAGCAGGACATCTTCATGAATAATTGAAGTTGCTTCCATACAAATTAACATATTAGCAGTAAATGTAGCAGGTTGATGTGTGTGGGAGATGAGTAATATTGAAAGCAGACAGAACGATTGTAACCCTTAAAACCTCTACGTAGAGAAGAGGTAAGGAGAGGGGAGATGGAAAAAAAAAAGACAAACAGTGGAAAGCAGTAGAGATGACATATTTCGTAATGCACAGTGATAAAATAGTCCATTCCCTACACCACTGTATAGGAGATGGAAAATTTAATGAATTTTAATTCTAATTGTGATGAAGCACACATATTATAGTGGCAATGTGTCTACACCCCCATTAGGTGGTCTGCTGAAACAAGTACGGGGGACATTTGGCTGAATGTTTGGTAGAATTTAATTTAATTTAATTGCGATGGAGCACAGGCTCCAGTGGCAATTTACCTACACACCCATCTTCCCCCTATCCTTCACTCACCTACAACTGCCCTCTACAAATTTTATCTTTAAATTCTTTCAAAGTTTTCGGTAAATTATTCATCATTTCTCTTGGTAACTCATTCCAATCCCTGACACCCTTACCTAAAACAGAGAATCTTCCCACACCCTTGTGCCTCAAATCGAGTGCCAGCTTGTGGTCATGGTCATCTTTTCCCTTCCATGCACTACTTTTCATACCTATTGCAATATCTTTCCATGCCTCATCACCAGTATACGCCCTGTACACTCCCATGACCCTCCTCATCCTCCTCCTGTCTTGCAATGAATCCCATTCCAGCTCCTTTATCATATCCGTCACTGATTGCATTCTGCGATAATTTCCAGAAACAAATCTAGCAGCCCTTTTTTGCACCCTCTCCAGCTCCTGAATTTGATACGTAAAATGAGGGTCCCATACTATACTACCATATTCGAGCAATAGTCTTGCCAAAGTTTTGTAACCCAATTCCTTGACTTCTCTCGTACATCCCCTCATCACTCTCTCCAACAAGTGCAGAACTTTGAAACCTTTTCCTACCACCTGTCCTATGTGTCCTGCCCAGTTAAGTTTGTTATCAAAAGTAATGCCAAGATATTTACACTTCAAGTCTTCAGCAAGCAATTCTTTCCCCACCTTATATTCATAATTAACCTTTTGTTTTTTATTTGTGTATCTAATAAGCTGACTCTTCTTTGCATTTATCTTCATCCCATGTTTACCAACCCAACTATATATCCTGTCCAGATCACCCTGCAACTGTTTACAATCCTCTATTGTTTTGATTCTTTTATACAGCATTATGTCATCTGCAAACAATCTAATTTCAGATAGTAAACAAGAGTGCGCATTTCTGGAAAGTAGCAAAGGAAGTCATGCCCCTGTTGTAAAGTGGACCCTACCAGATCAATAGTATTGTCAATATCAGTATTGACAATACTGCCATCAATACTCGCACCAACCAATCTCAGTACGGCACTACCTTACACGATCAATATTAATGACAATAAATTTGCTCAATGTCTCTCTTTCGGCCTAGCAAGCGGTGTGAATCTGTGAAGTTTTATTTAGTTTGTTCTGGATTCTGTCCTTCCAAACATTTATAATCGTACCAAAGTTTGTACAGCTATGTTTTGGTGCTTGTAACTAATTAGCAAAGCTGTAGTAGAAACGCTAATACATGTTGTATAAGGTTATGTGAAGGCAAGTTTTCATAGTTTTGTATTTATTTGTCAATTTATCAGTTTTGTTTTTACTATACAGGTACTTCGGGTTCTTACCTCCCTATGCGTGTACCTGTTGACTTTCACTACAGCATCGAAGAATGTCAATGTATTGGCTTGTTGACTGGTAGGAATTCGGCCTTGACCTTTTGGAGGAACCATGATATCATGCGCCTAGTTTGATTTCGGTAAACTACTTTAAACCGAAATTTGGATGGGTTGCTCGGGATTTGAACCCATGTCCTTCTGAAAGCGAGTCCTGTGTGTCACCACTCACCAATCAAGCTTGGTCCCTCATCAATGCCGCGGCATGTGGCTGCTCCCTCAGTAGTGCAATAGCTCAATTCCATTTAAATATATTGGAAATAGTCCCTTCAGCCTTAATTATGCCGCAATGGACTCTCAACTCGACTAGTTCTAGACAATTCAGACACTGGGAAAAATTGTTTTTCATCTTCTTTATTTTGCTTTCAGATAACGAATGCACTTGGGAAAAAATCATAATCGAAAAATAAAACATTTTTTTTTATACTCACAACTTACCAAAAATACTTTCTAATACATAGTCTCCTTTCACTGTCTAATTGAACGTAAGCATGTGGTACATATTTGGTATGTACTTATAGCTGTGGACAGAGTAATTGGCGGGTCAGTGTGAACGCGCTGTTGCCGTACTTGGGGACAAACTCGCGATGCGCTCTCTTTCTATCACCTGAAAATTGCAACGCTGTGCGGCCTGTGTTGCCTAGTCCAAGCGTCAACAGCTCTCTAACCACCCCCAAACCTTCCACCTCCCTTTGACTAAAAATGTGTGAACCTGAGAATCGGAATTAGAAAGTTTCAGTGTGAGTGTGAACTTGCTCGAGAGAGGATATTTTGATTTTTAGCGATTTACGATTTTTACGTGCGATTTAAATAATTCCTTTTGGTTATTTATTAATTGTAGTAATTTAGTGTAATAATTTTACCGAACAAAAAGTGCAGTAACTTATAATTAGGGAAATTTAGCAAGAGAATCTTGCTACTAAAAATGGATACTTAGGTGTTTCCGAACTAACGACTCCCAACAAGACGCAAGTCATCGACAGCAGAACCACCGCTGCTGAAGCAGACAACACAGTAAATCTATCATTCACAATGTTTATAAATATTTCAAATTTCTTGTGGACAATGATCAAGAAATTTTGTCTTCTACATGTACGCTAGTAGGAAAAGACTTGAAAGATATGGACGTACTTGATATTGACGAAATAAAAAACTGCAGTGATTTGTTACCGCAAAAAACAACCATATTGCGAAAAAATTAGGGAATGGACAGGCTATTTGCGCTGCAGCTTGTGGTTGTCGGTTTGAGAACTGTCCAGCGCGTGTGTCGTGAGTACGTTTGTTTCTCGAAAGAAAAATATGAAACAATACAGCACTCTAACAAAGCTTAGCGACTTTGACAGGTCCTTTGTCAGGAGGACAGTACACGAATTTACGATAGTGATGAGTGGTAATATATAAACAGATAATTTTGTAGTTAATTAAGCAAGTTTTTCAGTGCAGAGGATGACAAAATAAAATTTTGATTTTAGTTATAAATATACAAACTGAAAATAAAATGTAACACGTGGACTTTTAGCCACAAATAAAAGAGTATTTCCATAAGTTTCCTTAGTCTGTCGAGAATTTTATTTTTCTGCGCAGATAATAGAATAATAAATAACAGGTCTTTGAAACCTCCAATTATATTAAACGCATCTGCAATGCATAACTTTCTTAACGAAATGACATGCATCAATATTTTATGACAGAATAGTGATCATAAATTACTTAAAACACGTTACAAACCATTACTACAAGTAAAGAGGTGAATACAACTGTTACGCGCACGGCTTGGCAACGGCGCATTTGACGCCACCCGCCAATTAATCTGGCCAGAGCTATAGTAATGTGAATGAAATAGGTAAATGCGTTAACTATTTGAACAAAAGTAGTTATATTGACCATAAGAGACAGTACCAGTTCAACATTTACCTAAAAAATTCAAGTACTGTAACTATCAAATACTAAAAAATTGAAGTAAATGAAAAACCTTAGTCAAGCACTTAAAACTGCCAACACTAGTTATGTGTGACACAGTTCAGGAATCATCAGTTTTGAAATAAGGTTGGCTCGTTGGATAGAAAACACGTAGTTACAATGAAACCAGATAACTCAAATTCCTTGTGTTATAATTAAACAAAGGAAACGGCTTTAGGCAATAGAAATTACAAGGAAAGGGAAAATGACTCATCACTCACCAAAGTTAAAGGCAGCGACAGGAGAAGAACATATAAGACGAACACAGTATTTCTGTTTTAAACCTTATTCGTACTAAAGAGAATGAGTCATGAGGCTCGGGAGGTGTGCACGCACCGAAGTTTCATACATCATGTTCTTCTCCCGTCGCTGCCTTCAACTTTGGAGAGTGATGAGTCATTTTCCCTTTCCTTGTAATTTTTATTGTGTTATAATTTCAATGAGTTTTTCAGTACTATGCTTTTGGCTCTAAATGATGTGAAGAAGGAGTCTATAATGGTTAGTTTTGGAAAGAACGATCGAAATTTGATCGGAAGGGTAGTGTTCTGCTCCAAACTCAGCGAATTGTTCCAGGAAGGAAAATTGAATTTACCCTCGTCTGCACCTTTGCCGAATATAGCTGATGTTTTCCCATGTGTATTTATTGCAGATGAGGCATTTGTATTACACAAAAGTTTATTGAAACCCTACTCTCAAACATTGCTAAGTGAACCCAAATAAGTTTTCAACAAGTGTTGTAATAAGCTCTCTTATTTGTAGAGAAATATTTGAAATATTGAATTCATGGTTTCGTTTGTTGAAAAATCCTACCAACTTTCAGCTGCCAATATCTGTAGGAATTTCAGTTACATGGTGCTATTTGCATAATTTCTTTGCAAAGGAAAATCAACTGTAGGAGAGGAAGAGTTGATGACCTTGTTGAGTACTCAACCAAATTTTTCATGGCCTGCACTAGCAACTGTTCCTTAGTAATTATCATAATAATTAAGGCAAATTCTGAAGACCTTGTTTACGGACAATTTATTTTACTACATTTTTAATTTCTTGAAATACTCATTAGTATTAATTGCATTGAAGTTGCTTTTATCCTGACATGGAGATAATAGTGGGGAAATCCTGAAGAACATTGTGGGTATATTTTAAATATTTAAGAATGAAATACGTAGTCGGAAACTAGATATGGTAAAAAAAAAAAGCATACCTCCAAACCTATGAAATTTTAAAATAAATTTGACAGTGATTTTAAGGTTTCCAATACCTATAACCAGTTATTGTTTCTTTTGTATTGTCAAACTCTTTTGAAACTGCACAACAAAACGAAAATTGTGAACATTCCTTTCTGATATTCATCTCCTTTTTTTTTTTTTTTTTTTTTTTTTTTTTTAATGCATGGATTTAGAAATGTAAATCTATGCCAACGGGAGAATATTTAGATACTTAAATAATGATATATACAGTATCTATGTTTTCCAGTTAGTCATTATTCTAATTCCTCTGTTCAGACTCTCAAAATCACTTTATGCTTTGCTGTGAACCCCAGAATACAATCCTGTGGTTAATTTACACATGAAAATACAAGGCAGGTCCACAATAACAAGGTAATATGGTCCATCATTGTTGCCACTTCTCTATCTTCATGACAGAAACTAAGTATTGATGGAAATATTGACACTCGCCCCTATACCACCAATAATATTGACAATATCTGCTCCACTTTCCAGTATTTATGGCCGAATAACAGAAAATCTGGATTTCCATCAATACAATTTTTTTAACCTACGTGGTCAATATTATTGCCGCCATTATAAGAAAGTATTGTCAATATTGATCGTGTAAGGTCTGCTTAGGATTTGAGTGATGGATTCGAGGCCAGGAGAGAAATGGGTGTCAAAGGCAGGGCTGTGATTGGATTTTAGAGGTGGTTGTGTGGAGGGTGATTGATTGTTTCAGCAGATCACCTAATCTCAGAAACATCTTGATTCACAAATACCTTCCACCAGACTCTCCAAAAACACCAGATGGATCTTTTCCTTGCAATAGACTTTGCTGCAAACATGCAGCATGCATCCTCCCACTACAACATATTCCAACCCAACTACAGGGGAAACCTTCCCCATAACTGGACATGCCACATGCTCCACAACACACATCATATACCAGCTAACCTACCAACACTGCACTAGTTCCTATATAGGTCTGACTGGTGTTACAAATAAAATTAAAAAAAAAAATAATAAAAAAATTAAAAAATATAATAATAAAAAAAAGTTTTTTTTTCAGATTTGTGAAAAAAAACATGAAAAAAAACTTAGCACCCTTGTTTTTTGTTTCTAAATTTGTTTTTTTTCTCAGAAAACAATATATTTGATAAATTATAGTTTTATTTATGGAACTTACATTTTACATGTGTGTTTTAAATCTTACTAAATCATATTATAATGTCTTACATAATGATTCATAAATGCATCTATATAGGTAACATAATTTTTTTTAATCCTCTATGTGAGTACCACATTCACTAGTATCAGTACTACCAACATTAGTTCGATCGGAGTCGGAATTTTCTGTTTCTTCTTCTGTCTCCTGTACATCCATAACTTCAGAAATAGTTAAATTTTCTTTTACTGGTTGTATTGCATGCAAAAGCTTTTGAGATTGCAATTTTAAATTGTGAGCAAAGTACACACTGTGCATAAAGACTGCGCCGATAGTTCTGTATTACGGTCTTCTAAGTTTGAATTTAAATCTATTATCATACAAAATAGGAGCTTTATTTGTTTTCAATCGTTGGTTTACGCCAATGGTTGCAAGGAAATGATTCATAATTACTGACAATGACTCAGTATCACTATATGCTGCAAGTTTAACAAGTATACGAATATAAGGAAAGCACAATAAGTAATAAAAAGAAGCAAAATACCGTAGATAAATTTAAAATTCCTAATTTTTTGAAAAGATCCGTAAGTCTACAGATAAATTTGTAGGGCCTGGCAGCACTAGTTCAAATAGCGAGTATCAATCCAAAAAATAGGGAACGGGGATTCCTTCTCATGCAACCTAGCCTTTTCGGGAAGTTCCCATTCGTAAAAGAAAACTTCAGTCACTGTTGCCAATATTTTTGTAAATTTTTTTTCTACTGAACCAGAAAAATATAGTAGATTTATTAAAAATTAATGTAAGTACTTAGTATAAACTCTAAAACAGTCATATTAAACGATAAATGCCTTAAAAATATGAAATTTAGTATTTATGAAAAATAAACATCTCCCAGAAAAAAACATGTTTTTTTTCACAGTTTTCTTCATGCTTTTTTTTTCCAGTCAGAAAAAAAAACCGTTTTTTTACAACACTAGGTCTGACAACATTTTTTTTTAATTATCTGCTTAACGTCTCTCTAACAGCAAGGTCTTTAGAGACAGGAAAGGATAGGGGGCAAGGAACGGGAAGGAATTCGACCATGGCCTTTCGAAGGAAGCGTCCCGGCATTTGCCTGGAGTGATTTGGGAAACCACGGAAAACCCAAATCTGGATGCCCGGACGGGGATTCGAACCGCCGTCCTCCCGATTGCGAGGCCAGAACGCTAGTCGTTACACCACCACGATCGGTGTCTGACTATACAACAACTCTCGGTCAGAATGAATGGCTACAAACAGTCCACACCTGCAATTTATACCTTCCAATACCAGCACATGCTAACTACTACAATTTGAACAACCTCAATGACTGTTTCACCTTGAGAGTAATTAGAGTTTTCCCCAAAACCGCCACCACTTCATAACTTCGGAGATGGGAACTTGCTTACCAAAATATCCTAGATACCAGACACCCACCTAGCCTCAACCACCGATAAAATTCCATTTTTTTTTTTTTGACTCGTCACTCATTATTATTATTATAGTAGCCTGTAAAGTACCTTTTAGTTCGCCAAAAGCACTCCCACTAGCTACCCACAACAGTAAAGTGTTCTATAGATCAATCGTAAAGTTGCCGATATTGGACTTAGAAATTTCGAGAAGAGTAGTTGTCAACCTTAAGGAATTTTCCTGTAATCTTTCCCACAGGGACAATCACCATAAAAATCATTTTAAGGTGTATTTATCATATCGGGAAACGTTTAGTTTAAGAGATATTCCCGTTTGTTCATGTTTTGAAACACGTGATCGGAAAAGTAGAAAACTAAGATTCGAAATATCTTTAAATTGAGTAAAGCTACAGCCAGTGGCGTAGCTAGGTCAAAAAATTTATTTTGGGCCCTCAGGCCAGACGGGCGACCTTTTTTTTTTTGCTTTGTGTGCTGGTATAGGCCCCCTGAGCTGAGGATGGGGGCCCTTGAGTCTTAGGGGGCCCCGTGAGCAGTGGTTGGGGGCCCCCCTGAGCAGCGAGGGCCCTTAGTGGGGGTCTTCAAGGGCCCCTTTAGACGACGGTAGAGCTAAAAAAAAAAAGGTCGCCAGTTTGCCGAGAGAGCTCGTGGGTCGTGGGCCCTCTAAACTGCGCTTGGGGGTCCCCGAGATGCGCTTTGGGGCCCCCTGAGCGTAGGGGCCCCGGTGCACTGCACCGCCTAGCCCCATAGTAGCTATGCCCCTGGCAACAGCTGACCTTTTATCACCAGCTATAGTTAGCACTGTCCCCGATATTTTTGTAATAAAATTAAGTAATTCGGCAAAGTTTAATTAGTAGTTTTAATTAAGAGAAAAAATGAACTTTTTAATTAAAAGGAATATTAATTTGAAATTTATATCAGTAGATAGCCCTAATTGAGACGATTATGGAGATATCATGGTTTCGGTCAAAAGTTTAAGCATTTGTCCGGTAATTAAGTTTTTGAAAAATAGATTGTCGCCAATTGTTGGTGAAGCACGAAAAATTTCTGCCAAGTTGTTCATGTGATGACTTTAGTTTTAAGACTTTAGAAACCCTTTGGAATGTTAAATTAAATTAAAACAGATAGAACATGACAATAGAAAGTCCCTGTAAAATTTCAAGTTAAACCATTATATACTTTTGGAGATATTAACTAAAGAAAGGTTCGCCAAGGTCACAGGCTCGTATAAGTCTATAAAAGACCTTGCTGCAAGCTCACGTTGTCTCATTCTTACGCCAGAAAGTGATGCGCAACTTCGCGCTAGTTAGCGGCGCAGATTAGGGTAGCGGTTTAGGCAAATTTCAACATGCCGTAGTACTCTCTATTGTTAGGGGGACTTTGTGAGTTTTTGTCTTCTCGTAGAACTGTACTTAATCTGCAATCTTCAAAGAAACCGTGGTTCGATGCTTTATTCAAAATTCTGGTACCGACAATGTACAAGTGAACTATTATCAAGAATATAAGTACTGTGTTATTCTCAAACTGTTAAATGATTATCTTGTTTACCCTTCGTATTTGGGGTTTATTAATACGAGTGCATGGTGACCAGGTTATTTAATATCATAGGTACCAGAGGGCTATACATAGTCACAAACTTAATTGTTCATAGTTCAGGTGAAGGTGTTGCGAGCCCCCGTGCAGCCCTATCGCCTGACAAGCCGCCTAAAAAATAGACCTGTGAAGGTCAGTGCATCTCCATACAATGTTGCAAATCCTCAGAAAAATAAACTTTCAGTAATATGTGTTGAAAAATTGTAAAAAGTAATACTGAATTTGTGGAAAAAAGGTGATGTGCTTTTTAATTCAAAATATTTACATGACTATTTTTTTTAAAAAATAATAAGTAGTTTCCATGAACTTTACACATGAAATTACTGGGTCTACTGGAGATCGCGATTCCCCTACAACAACATACAGTAATATCGTTGGAGTACTGCTGTAGTCAGTCCCAAGAGGTATTATTCTCAAGCAGTAATTCCGTTGTAATATAGCCTGCACCGTTAGTTTCAAGCACAAATTAGGTTGTAACACAACCTGGAACAGCGTGAAACCGTTAAATGTACTTCAGGAAGAATTTATAGTGGAGTCTTGCGTTTGACCACTGCAGCATTATGATGACAACTCGTGGCAGAATCGCGATCTCCAGTAATCCCAAATTACTTTCTTCACTTCAACCAACCGAAAAAGCTAAACCAATGATTAAAAATACCTGAAAAAAATTATCCGACTACCCAAAAGTTAATGGATTAGTACAGAATATATTATATTCATTATATATCAAAGAATGTTATTAAAAAATTTATACGAATCGCTTGTTTGTCCCTATTGTGTAATGAAAAACGTTGTCGCTGACTAACTTTCATTCTATTTGTTAACGTAGTAACTTCCAGCGAGACACTTTGTGAGAAAATATTGAAATTAATTTTAGAAAACACAATATCATCTTTAAACGAATCCTTCTGGTTTGTTTAATAATTTATCTGCGCGAATATTGTCGCGCTGCGCACACATTCAACACTTGCTGACGGCTTCCGTCTCTTATGATGAGCAAGACACTTGTAGTTACCGTAACTTCTCAAAATATTCAAATAGAAACTCATGTAAGAATTATTATCGTAACAGAGATTTATATGACAAAATATACTTAAAAATGGTTTGCTGTAAAATCTTGTTATCTTAATAAAAATGAAGACCGCCCAATCTGTACAACATCTTGCTCCACAAGTATTTACCTGCCGACTCCCCTAGACCTCCACAGGGATCTTTCCCGTGTAATAGACCCCGCTGTAAAACTTGCAGCATGCACCCTGCCACCACTACTTACTCTAATCCTGTCACAGGCGAATCTTTCCCTATAATTGGACATGCCACATGTGCTACCACTCACCTTATTTACCAACTCACCTGCATCCACTGCACTGCCTCTTACATTGGTCTCACCACTCAACAACTTTCCTATAGAATGAATGGCCACAGGCAAACAGTTTATACTTCCAACCCAGACCATCCCGTGGCAATTCATGCGAACTTCCATAATTCAAACAACCTCAACACCTGTTTCACAGTTAGAGCTATTAGAGTTTTTCCAAATACCACCACCCCTTCTGAACTCCGCAGATGGGAACTAGCCTACCAACATATCCTTGACACCAGACACACCCCTGGCCTAAACCTACGTTAAACCTGTCACTTGCCATCTCTCATTTCATTTTACAGTCTGTTATTTATTATTTTTTTATTTTTATATGTATATATTTAAATTCTTCTGTCTCCCTTTATTTTCAATTACAACTTTTTAAATTAAGCTACACAAAGATTATATTGATTTTTTTTACTTTTATCGCTGGTCAAGCCTATTTCCCTGCCCCCCCCCCCCCCCCCCACACCCTCCTGGCAATTCTAAACCTACCACGCGTTTTCCGCCTGTGCTTCATTCATGTGGCGGGTTGGAATGTGGCCACATCTTTCCCCCTGCCATATGTCTCGCCTCCCACATGACTAAGATTAAAGTCGAAATATTGTACAATTCGTTTGTTTTTGTGTTTTTACGTGTCTCGCCCTCCTGCCTTCATCTGTGGTAAGTGAAGGGTAACTGTTTATTTTCCCTATCCTATCTTATTAATAAAAATGAAAGTAATGCAGTGTGCACTTTCAATACAATTCCTAAAGAAATAATTGAAAAACTTACAAACTGGCTTATTTACAGAGCTATGTGCCATTATCCTCTCCATAAATTATTCATCTTCGGATTCGTGGGACTGAAGATCACTGTCGCTGCTTTCACCCAGCTGTGTCACGAACTGATCCATTTCTGTCTCTCTCACGCACTGTGTACCATAATCATCTTCTTGTAATCTCTCTGAATATCTTACACAATATGGCCAATCGTCTTGAGTAACACTGTGTAAGGCTTCGTGTGTTAGTCGCTCGACATCAGCAAGTTTGAAAGTTCTGTTCTTCCTAGCAACATCCCGTTTTACTTGAGCCCAGATGTGTTCGAGTGGATTATACTGGCAATGATAGGGTGGCAGGCGAACTATTTGATGTCCTTCATCATGTGCCAATTGATCCAGTACGAATACTTTCTTGGCATTTCAAATTTGTTCTTTACATAAAAGCTCATTCTAGTTTCATGCAGAAAAAATTGAACACCAATCTTACGTAGCCATTCAATATCATCTCCCTTACGCCAGTGTGAAGATGGTGGTTTGTCTGTTTGAATGGAATCATAACTGGCATTGTCCATGACGATAATGCATCCTTCTTCCAGCGAGTGACATATATCACAAAACCACCTCTTAAAACCCTCACCATTCATTTCTGTACGGTAATCCGATACAGATGAACTTTTTCCGTCATGAAACACAAGTTTGGCTCCTGGTATGAAACCTTTATGTTGTAAGGGACATAACCAATATGTGGGTTGGAATATTGGTCTGCACCTTAACTAACAACTTGCATTTCACTCTTAAATTTCATCAAATATAAAAACAAATTTTAAAAATTCGTTGACCATGAATACACCTTGGGAATAAAATCAACTTCAAATTAACATGGTTGCCACTCTCAACTATTTTAACCTTCTGAGAGAAAAGGGTTCAGTTTAAACTATGGAAATAAAATCACTT
>JARYHS010014559.1:0-12842 GCA_031002005.1 Vandiemenella viatica
ACGCTAAGGTTTGATGATGTTTTGAGGTGCCTAACGATAAACATGCAGGCATCAAAATTAATGGCTACTTATTTTAACTATCTTAACACACACTAGAACTTTTCTGTTACCTTTGAATCAAGTTTAGTGCCTAAAATAATTTTTATTTTTTAAAAAAGTGGCCACTTAGTTCCAAAATTAGAAAAAGTAATTAAAAACGTCCTTAATTTTCAAAACAATGTACTTCATTTAGAAAAAAGTTATGTAACCTGCATATCATAGAAACTGTAACAGGCAAAAGGGAAAATTAACACTAACCACAATTTTTGCATGCGAAACAACGCCAGCACAGAGCCCGTGAGCCTAAATGAAAGACGTTGTAATAGTACAATTTGGGTGAAGCAGAAAGAATTTCAGTTGCATAAAAAGGGAGGGGGGATTTATAATTATTTTCTGAAAATTGAAAAATACATATAATATAATGATGCTAAAAGGGGATCTAACAGGTTACTAACTAGAACCATGAATTTCAGACACAAAATAAAACCTCATTTATTGAGTCTTATGGCCTTACAAGGTCGGGTAGTAATTAACGTTATGTTAAACACAATTAGATCAGCAAAAACAAGCAATACCCGACGTTTACAATTCGCCGGAGTAAGCAAACAAAACTGAATGAAATATCTCAATCAAGTAATAAAAATAGCAAAGTTAACATTGAAATAATATGGCAACACAGGCCATCAAATTGAAGCTAACATTTACTGTGCAAAGGAAAATCCCAGGGGGCGCCGTATAAAGTGAATGAAAAGCATCAAAATTGAATTAACAAACAGCAAGATGCTTAAAGAGAAAATTGAATTGAAATATAAATCCAGCTAGCTCAGAATTTAAGTGGCGGGAGCAGAGTCTTAACCCAGGCGTCGCTTAAGGGCACATAAGTCTGTTAAAATCCACTGGATAGTGACCGTCGTTTCTGGTACATTACCATAGTATCATCGCCGTGATGGTGAGCGACAAAACAATGCCACTGCAGCAATGGAAGCTAATAAGCGGCTACGACCGCGTTATTAGCATAACTTCCACATAATGGCAAGCATGCCACTCGACATCTCGCTTTTCCAAAGCAAGAAATGATCAACCACAATGATCATCAGAGAGCGTGCCGGGCTGACACGTCTATTCACCAGCTCGTCTTGGACCCAAGTCACGTCCGTTCATCAGCTCGTCTTGGACAGAAGTGTTCTCTCAAAAATGGCTCCCTCTTCTTCCTCGGCTAGTTGCTCGCCACATGAAAAAGAACTCCACAGAATTAGTCTTGTAGCCCCCAATAAATGTTCAGGATTGGCTAGCTACACATTTCCGTCGTCACGTGTTTAATATCACGCGTCACATTCGCTGACTCCTTCGCGCGTTTCCTACTTGGCCTTCGGGATAGCGGCAAGGTGGGGTAGTTCGTTGACCGAATTCCAACGGGACTCAAGCCGGGCTGGCCCGGCGTCACCTTGTCGCCTCGCCTGCTCCATTGTTCCCCTCAACGGTCGAAATGGCAGTCTCTAGCCTTCAATATTTAAGCGTTCTGAGCCATGCGTTTACAGAAAAATTAATTTATAATAAACTATACCTTTGGCCGCCCTGGTTTTAAACATACATTTTAACCTATCCAGACAACCCTCATTATTTACAATTATTTACACGTTCCAAGATTAAATAATTAATAAACTTGAATATAATAAAAAGGAAAAAAAAGAAAATGAATATGAATATAATAATAATGATTTGATTATATTCATTGTGGGTGACGCTGTCACACCACAATATACCTGCCACCCAATCAAAATAAAATTATGCCATAATTTTATTTGAACTATTGTAACCCTACAGTTGCATCAAAATCATTGCCTACATTAGAGTTTCATGGTTCCAGCTCACTCAAGCTATCGCATACATGTGACCTCTTTAAATATGTAAATACGACACGTGACTCTGGTTAACATAAATAATGGAAATGTCTTATCCTAATATGCAAAGTAAAACATCATAAAACATTGACAGGTACATAGATGTAAATGAACGACAAAATAGATCTGTTCAATCAATAAACAAAAAAAAAATGATGTAAGCACAAGATATTAACATTAAAACTAAACAACTCAATTAATTATTTACAACGGGCTATGCAAATCTAGCACATGTGTTGAAGTTAGATATAGCAACAACAAGAATAAAGAATGCACCGAATGTTCATTATCAAGGCCGACACAAGTATGCCGAAACCACATAACATGAAAATCAAATGGAAAAGAAAAATCTTCCGCGAATTTACATAATTATCCATACAATACAAAAGAAAGACGGTTCTCGCAAAATGAACTATATTATGCTTTCCAAACTACACTCGTAGCAAAGACATTATAGCGGTGAAAATAAGCGATCAGCTGTTCCCACTTTGCCCGCTCTGTTGTTGTCAGTAAGCGCTGTCCCGTTAGGCTGCGGCTCAGGCTACCTGCTTTCGTTTAACCTGATTACGATCCTTCCAGGAAGACTGGCGGTCGGCACAGCTGCGATTCCAAACAGCTGAGCGTCCTTTACCTGTTCTCGCTGCGTTAGCGCTACGCTTGTTAGGCAATTACGTGTCTTAAGACTGACACTCTCACTTTCTAAAGATATGCTCTACGTTATTACCTAACTAAATGTACATTGATCCTTAAGCTATATTTACAAACATCCGTCTAGGAACTTGTAGACTATGCTGTGTGAAACGGGCGCAAATTCCGGGCATTATGCGGGCCGAGCTCCGTTCTGCCGTCGGTCAGCATGTAGCAGTTTGGGGAGATAATCCTCGCTACTGAGAACGGTCCCGAATACAGCAGAAAGAATTTGGAAATTAATTTTCGCTGTGCGTCAGACGGGGTCATAGTCCTAAGTAGCACCTGCTGCCCGACGCTAAACGTTTGCGTCCTGCAATCCGTCGTGCTTGCGTTGCCGCTTCGTAGCTTTCTCTACCAAGAATTCATGTGCTTTCTTAATGTCATCCTCGGGATTCTTCTCGGGTTGATCCTTAAATTTTTACATTGTACGAATCAGACGCCGTCTCATCCCGCACGAAATGATCGTGAGTTTCTCATTAGCATCGGCATAGCTTTGGCTTTGACTGTGGTGCTGTCGTCAAGTTTCTCGTCAGTATCGGCATAGCTTTGGCTTCCGTGCTGGCGTCAAGTTTTCCTTTTTCCCGCATTTTGTCGGTTGGGTTCTGTGGTATGAGATTTTGCTCGTCAGCTGATGCGCATATAGCTCTTCCTCCGTTATTCAAATTGCCTTCGCGTCCCGCGGTGTCTTGCATTGGTTTGGAACTATTTATTCCAAGGCTCTGCTCACAGGCCTCATGTTTCCAATGCAACACCTCCGGAACCAAATTTGTTCACCGTCTTATTTCCCCAATCCAGAATGACTTTACGTTTTGCTAAGAGGTCGCATCCAACGATCACATCTTGCGTCAAACCGGGTACTATAAGTAGTGGCAACATTAACTCGCTATTCGCGACTTTCACGGGGATTAGCGCTTGCGTGCTAACGATCTTTTCTCTCCTTCCTATTGCAGGAACCACCGTAACTTGCGTTGTGGGAATTTCTTTTAGCCGCGGATTCTTATCTTTCAAGCGTAGCAGAAATTTCTTAGACATTACGGAGACAGACGATCCCGAGTCAATTAAAATATTCGCCCGTATGCCATATGCAATAATATCTACACGGGGACACTTCGCGCGTGCCATGAGGCTGTCGCCGGAAACCATATCTTCTTCTTCTTCGATATTTTCCGGTCCTTCGCCGCGCCAATATTCCAAACTGCCGAGGCAAATGCTGTCGGAGTTTGCAGCGTCCCCCGAAAAATCTCATTGTGACGGCGGGGAATTAGACACGTTGCTTAACGCCGCCCATATTTTCCTCCGTCGCCTTTGCACACCTTTCCGGTTCCGCGTTTTCAATTGAGATCGCGTTCACTGGAAATTCTTGTGGATACGCGGATCGGTTGTTTCCCGACCGCTGATGATTTTTATCATCCTTCCACTGTGCATTTCCGTTCTTCCATTTCTTCCCTCCATTACGATTGCTGGAATTTTGATTGGAAGATTTCCCATTCTGTCCATCAGCATAGGAAGCTTTATTGCCGCCATGCGGTCGCTTAGACTCGCTTTGCGCTTCGCCATGGTTTCGTTCCGCGTCTTGTCTCGCCAGATTATCGGCCATTTTCCCGATTCTGTCAAGGTTACCGACGGTTTCTAGCAACTTCTGGTATCGTACGAATGACCACGGGGTTAATGAGTGACTGCACTTGTGGACCAAAGTGCGCGATCACCATCTCTATGAACTCTCCGTCCGTCATTTTGTCGTCGAATTGCCTACACTGCACCAGCAAAGTTTTCACGTAGCTTTCCATTGAATAATGCCACTTGGGAATGTACCTTCCTTGGTACAGCTTTATCCTCGCCTGGTTCTGGATCTTTTTCGACCAGAAGGTCTCAAGAAACAGGACTCTGAATTCGGCGTAAGATAAGTTAGTTTCGGACGCAATTTTCAGCCAGAGTCTGTCTGTTTCTGAAAATGATTCCTCGACTAACACAAGCTTCATGGAATCAGGCACTCCTTTGATTTCAAAATACCGCTCCATTTCGGTAAGATAAATTCCTAGGATTTACGTCTTTGCGAGACCCAAAACGTGGCAACTTAAGCTCGATATTAGCTGCAGCGTACTGTGCGTAATTCGCGTGAACAATACTCCCGCTAGCGTTGGTAATACTCACTTCCTTCATCTTTGGATTCCAACTGCGCCAGTTTTGAATTAGTGTTCTGCGCAAGTGTTTGCTGTGACGCTTGCAAATCCTGTTGTGCCGTTTGTACTCGTTCAACCGAACTTGCAACCTCCGACACCTTTGCATTAACAGCCTGCAAGCTTCGTTCAGTATTATCCTTAATCTCGTGGACAAATTCCGAGATCTGACCGAGACTCTGGTGGCTTTCTTGCCGCACGTGCTCGACAGATTTTTCGGTCGCGTCCAAACGCTTCGAGATTTCCGCGCTTGATTCCTGCAATGCAGTGCATGTTGCCTGAATCGTATCTGTGCGTCTCTCCAACACTGAAACATTCGCTCGCATCTCCGATTTGAATGCACTTCATTTCACGGGTCATTTCCTCGCGAAAAACGGACAATTTTCCGTCCATGCCCTTCAATAAAGCATTTTGCGACTCAAATTTTTGATTTTGTGCATCTAGACGCTTGTTTATGTCCTCCTGTTGTGAAGCTATTTGTTTAGACAATTCCTGCCTCAATGAATCAGAATTTTGACTTTGTGCATCTAATTTCTGATTTTGCGAAGCCATTTGCATAGTTATCTCCTCCCTCAATGAGACAGAATTTTGACTTATTTGTTTACTCAATTCCGAAGCTAATTTGTTGTTCATGTCCGCCATCGCGTCAAGTATGCTTTGAAATTGTAACGCGGGCTGTGGCAATTCTGCCGCGCTTTGCGACGCACGTGTTTCAACTTCCTGCTCGCATGGGTGGATTTTGAACGGTTTCATTGTCTGGGGTTGGAAAAATTCCTAACTGTTCCCCATCTAATGATGCATTTGAATGAATGCTACGCGTACTAGGAGTATCATTACACTCTTCGTTCGCCAACGGCATTTCGTGTACTTCCGGTGCTTGATCCATCGCGTTAGTTTGCTCGGAAATGTTACGAATAATTGATCGATCTGCCCTATTAATGGTGCGTGACCTCAACTTCATAGATTTGATCGTAAGATACAAAATTTCAACTCCGAACAATTTGAACAATCGACAACGAACAAAATAAAACCGGCACGATTTAAACTCGAAAAGTACAGCATTAAACAAATTTCGCGCATAAATCCCTTCAACATGAAATAAAACCCATCCAAAATTAAACAACAAGGAAAAACAACGATGTTTCATGCGACACAAATACCTCAACACATGAGCGAAATCAGCATAAAGAAAAAAATCTTAACTTTTACCATGCATTAAAATTTCAAAAGCACTGACTCTATCTTTAATTTTAAACTAACCATGCTTGATGCAAGTGAACGAAAATATACTTGAACAACTGATTGAAATATAATCACACATTTAGATTTAAATCAAGCATGGCAAACAAAGCAAACAAATTTCAACATAAAACTTATTCTAAAATAATAAAATGAATCAACACAGGTCACATCCATGGATTTTTTTAGACTTGTGAAATTCTCAAAATAATTTCGACTTGCAAGAGCCCGAAACGTTGGGTGCCAATTGTAATAGATACAATTTGGGTGAAGCAGAAAGAATTTCAGTTGCATAAAAAGGGAGGGGGGATTTATAATTATTTTCTGAAAATTGAAAAATACATATAATAATGATGCTAATAAGGGGATCTAACAGGTTACTAACTAGAACCATGAATTTCAGACACAAAATAAAACCTCATTTATTGAGTCTTATGGCCTTACAAGGTCGGGTAGTAATTAACGTTACGTTAAACACAATTAGATCAGCAAAAACAAGCAATACCCGACGTTTACAATTCGCCGGAGTAAGCAAACAAAACTGAATGAAATATCTCAATCAAGTAATAAAAACAGCAAAGTTAACATTGAAATAATATGGCAACACAGGCCATCAAATTGAAGCTAACATTTTACTGTGCAAAGGAAAATCCCAGGGGGCGCCGTATAAAGTGAATGAAAAGCATCAAAATTGAATTAACAAACAGCAAGATGCTTAAGAAAAATTGAATTGAAATATAAATCCAGCTAGCTCAGAATTTAAGTGGCGGGAGCAGAGTCTTAACCCAGGCGTCGCTTAAGGGCACATAAGTCTGTTAAAAATCCACTGGATAGTGACCGTCGTTTCTGGTACATTACCATAGTATCATCGCCGTGATGGTGAGCGACAAACACAATGCCACTGCAGCAATGGAAGCTAAATAAGCGGCTACGACCGCGTTATTAGCATAACTTCCACATAATGGCAAGCATGCCACTCGACATCTCGCTTTTCCAAAGCAAGAAATGATCAACCACAATGATCATCAGAGAGCGTGCCGGGCTGACACGTCTATTCACCAGCTCGTCTTGGACCCAAGTCACGTCCGTTCATCAGCTCGTCTTGGACAGAAGTGTTCTCAAAAAATGGCTCCCTCTTCTTCCTCGGCTAGTTGCTCGCCACATGTAAAAAGAACTCCACGGAATTAGTCTTGTAGCCCCCAATAAATGTTCAGGATTGGCTAGCTACACATTTCCGTCGTCACGTGTTTAATATCACGCGTCACATTCGCTGACTCCTTCGCGCGTTTCCTACTTGGCCTTCGGGATAGCGGCAAGGTGGGGTAGTTCGTTGACCGAATTCCAACGGGACTCAAGCCGGGCTGGCCCGGCGTCACCTTGTCGCCTCGCCTGCTCCATTGTTCCGCCCTCAACGGTCGAAATGGCAGTCTCTAGCCTTCAATATTTAAGCGTTCTGAGCCATGCGTTTACAGAAAAATTAATTTATAATAAACTATACCTTTGGCCGCCCTGGTTTTAAACATACATTTAACCTATCCAGACAACCCTCATTATTTACAATTAATTTACACGTTCCAAGATTAAATAATTAATAAACTTGAATATAATAAAAAAGAAAAAAGAAGAAATATGAATATAATTAATAATGATTTGATTATATTCATTGTGGGTGACGCTGTCACACCACAACGTTTAGCACTGGATCCATCGTTATTGTGACCTAAAAGCTGAAACATTTTCGTTAGATTACAAACAATGTGTGCCTTCTTGATCAACATCATCATCATTTAACTCTATTCTTGGGTTAGATATCTTTCGCTTGGCGAGTTTCTTTCTAGCATTGGTTTCTGCTTTTTTTTGTTGCTTCAGGTTGATTTTAGTATGGGATTGATGTCAGAACCTTTGTTTTGGCTGTTGATTTCGCGTTTTCCTACTGCTGTTGAACGAGGCACTGCAACAGTGTCCTTTGCACTCACAGGAAAAGAAGTTTTCGTCATTGGAATACCACATCAACTTCAAATAGAAATAATTTCATTGATTTTTATTATTGTTAATTCACTATTATTCACTTCAGCTTCAAATAATATTAAAGCATCTATTCAGAGTATCGTATGTCGGGAATTTTTATAATGTGAAAGTAACAAACAGAGTTGGCGTTCAGGGGACAAAGATTCCACGGGCACCAGCAGCACTTTGCCCGGATTAACGCCGTTACAGAAACATAGATCACCAAGCGGGGAATCTGTAGCCAAAACACAACTTTTCCAAAACAATTTCACTCAGAAGCGGTATAACAACTGGTTTCTTATTAATCAGTACATAAACTGAGTATTTACTAAATATCAGGGAGATCAAAAACCATAAATATCCTAATAACTTCTAGAGATGACATTCTAACCGGATATGGCTTCTCAAGATAATTGAGGGCATTGCGTCGAACGATTTATGATTTTTCCGCGCAGTGGCACCAACTCTTGGACCCGAAAACCCCCGTGGCCACTTTGCCCGGCTCTCACCTATTCCTTCCTCCTGAGCATCTTTTCAGGGGTGCATTCGGCCCTGACTTTATTTCTATTGATGAAAATGCGCGACCGTATCGAACATCGCAAGAGGAGGACCGCTTGGGACGATAGTAAATTTGGCAAAGGGACTGGACGTATTGCAGCAAGTACACAAGCTCTCCAACGACCATACAGCAGCTGTCAACCACGCTGGTAGAGGAATTAAACGCATTAAAAAAAAAAAAAAAAAAAAAAAAAAATCCTTACCAATCTTGTGGCAAGCATGGTAGAAAGCCGGAGATCATGTATCGTTGTCCGTGGTGATCACGCACCCTTTGAAGAACCATGTCCCTCTTCTTATAATCTCCAGGGGACCATAATGAGTCTTTTTTTTTAACTGCTTTACGTCTCTTTTTAACATCGAGGTCTTTAGAGACGGGAAAGGATGGGGGGCAAGGATGGGGGCAAGGAATGGGAAGGAATTCGGCCATGGCCTTTTGAAGGAAGCATCCCGGCATTTGCCTGGAGTGATTTGGGGAAACAATGGAAAACCCAAATCTGGATGCCCGGAAGGGGATTCGAACCGCCGTCCTCCCGAATGCGAGGCGAGAACGCTAACCGTTACTCCGCCCCTCTCGGTCATAATGAGTCACCATGACTACAGTATAGCTTATTGTCTCTGTATAAAAGTGCCATTTCTGTTCGTCTGATTGCGTATCGCTTTCAGTTTCCTACTGTATCAGACCGTAGTAGTTCTTTCTATGGATGGTTCAAGTTTCATCGAGCTACGTTACTTGGCTGTGAAACTGCGTGCGAAAGTTACTTTCCTCCTTAAGTTTTGCAAACCAATGCACTTTTTTTCCCTCTGGCAATGTGGTAACTGTGACGTAATCGGTTTAATAAAGAGGTTGCGGGAAACATCTCGTGGTAAATATCTCCTTACACGACATTCCTGTCAAATCAGAAACAATCACTTTAAACTTAAGCGTCAGTCTGATATGTTACTGAAAATTAACAATAATTGAATTTTATAAAGAATGTATAGCTTGATGTAATGATAATTTATTGTTGCTTCGTATCACCTATTACCACATTATTGTGAACGATTTAGTAAATAAATTTTCTCACATCATCGAACTGTTTAGACAATTGTTTAAAATATTCTAGTAATTGGATAAATTACAAAAAAATTTGGTTTTAATAATGTTCATCACAAATGAAATTGCCCTGAAATACGAGTTATTCACTTGAAGCATGTATTTTTTAATCTCAGTAAGTTGACAGTTGTAAATTATTTTTTCTGTCTCTTTTTATCAGAGACATCTGAATTGTCTACAACTGTTTGGAGAGCAATCCGACACCAACATAGGTGCTTCTCCACTGCTGCAGGTGAAATCCAGCAGAAGATACGTTTCTCTTTTGATGAACAGGAAGGAAATAAGAAATAGTTTAATTTCTTCCAAGCCATTCCCAAAAATAGGCTGTGAGCGAATTCAAGCAAATAAGGAAATTTTACGTATGTTTAAATGGGTGGTCTGGTATATGAATATACAGGGCGTTCGCCGGAAAACTCTACCCTCCCCAGTCTGTTGCCGTCGGCAACTTGCTCGGTCAGTCAAGCCAGCAGTTTCCGCCACACGGCACCGTGAATCACCGCACTGTTTAACACCTCCGCTGCCCCAACAGTGCAGTGCAGTGACCCTTACATTGTTAAGAACGGTTTCTTTGCATTGTAGATAGTTTGTGACTTCAGTCTCTTATTAATCAGTGCTGTGAATAAACGTTTCTTTGCGGTTTGGCTGGTTTGGGGCTTCATACTCTTATTAATCTGTACCGTGTTTGAGTGTGAGTAAAATTATGGTACGTTACAGTTTGCAACAAAGAATATTTCTCTACGATACATATGTGAAGAAGAAGTCGTTTAAAAAGTGTCGCAGTAAATTTCGTCGCGTATTTCCTGGCGCTTTACTGCCAGCTAAATCAACAATTCTGCGTCTGGTTAAAAAAGTAAGAGAAACGGGTTCATTTTTTAACAAAAAGAGACTGTCGGTCAACCGTATTCTCACAGAGGAGAAAATTGACGATATCGCTTTTCGACTAGAACAGTTACCCAAAAAATCATTAAGTCAGTTAGGGCAGCGTGTGTCTCGAAATATGTTCAGAAGATGTGAAATGTGCATTACACAAGAGGGTCAACACTTCCAGCATCTTTTATAAGGTAAGCTAATGAATTACGTCACATTTAAATGCTTAGTACACAAGTTTATGAAGTTTATGAAGCGTAATTATTATGAAATAGTCCGCGGCCGACGGTCGAACAATGCCGGAAACTGACCGCTCGCTCGCCGGGAGCAGTTTCTTCCTTGTAGCGCTAACAGTGGGTTGCGTTTCCCGGCGAACGCCCTGTATTTCTCGCTTCGCTGTTTTCATTGCCCGGCTAGAAACTTATCGCTTACCCATCGGTATAGTTCGTATATAACAAAATAGCAGCGGTTGCAGGCTGGTGTTTGTAGCGGCCACGGCAGTTGGCAACCCTGCTGCAGCCGTCGTGCTATTCTCTCTGGCGGTATGCTACGCTATCTCTGCTGTTAGCCGCAGTTATGTCAGTCATGGCTGCCGGGAGCGGGAGGCCAAGTTTGCTGGACGCATAGTCTGACTGAAAATTATCAGATGGCATGGCGCGTGGCGGTGACAGGGCTGTACAAAATGCTACAAAGCAACAACGAGACATCAGTGGCCTCTTCTAGGATATCAAAACTTTTAACGTAAGCAGCTGATGTACAATTGAACTAGAATCGCTAGAAGGAGCAACATCAGTAAAAAATGAAATCGTCCAACTATTAAGCTGGGTAATGAACGTGAACAGCAACCGATTAAAAAAATATTACTAACCTAATGAAAGGCAGATTAGTCGATGCGCATGATTTGTTCTTCACTGTGGTTGCTAAAATCTGACAAAAACAACATACATTGGAGGAAGCGATCGAGAATTCTCATCTGTTTTTATTTTTTCGAGATATTAGACAAAAAATATCAGCGACAAACGAGATTTTAAAATACACGTTAAAGTTAAATCATTTCTCAACCGTGTGGTTCATAACCTAAAAAATAAATTTTCTTCTTCTTCTTTTAGGTATCGATCCGAAGATTGGTTTGTAGCAATTCTCCACGTATGCCGCTTCTCTGTCTTCCTATTTAATTCTTCATAGCTGCTGCATTTCATGTCACTCATAATTTGATTCGTGTAGTTTATTCTCCCTCTTCCTCTGTGGATTTTTCCTTGTTTCTTTCCTTCAGTAATTACCTTAAGCAATCCGTTGTGACGCAAAACATGACCTGTCATCTTGTTTCTTATTTTCTCGATGTCCTTACAGAATCTTCGTTCCTCAGAAATTCGTATTTGGTTATTAGTAACATAATCCATCCAGCTTATCTTCAGCATTCGTCTGTAACACCAGACCTCAAATGGCTCCAGTCGTTTCCTTTCTGCCATTACAATGGTCCTTGATTCACTTCCATATGGGGCTATGCTCCGGAGATTTGCTTTTAGGATGATATTATGCGTTGACAGGCTGATGTTGTTCTAAGTGAATTCATTCGTTTATTAAAAGCATGTTTAGCTTGGTTTTTATTAACGACAGTTGTAAGAAACTGACCTTTATTATGATTCCTAGATTTGCCTCGGGTGGATATTACTCACCACAGAATCCATGGCATATTATCTTGCAGTTTCTACTACTTAATTGGTCTGTATGATTCATACAATAAACTAAGGAGAACTTCATTTCACTTTTCTATATATTTCACTCATCATTTGCTTCAAAAATTACACATTCAACAAATAATTAAAAACTCAATATTCTCTCTTATTATCTCGATTACTATTCGAGCGAGGAATACCAATTCATGCCTCCGCCCGCCCTCATTTTTTATCTCTGGACTCACCAAAGAATACTCTCACTCCGATCACAAATTACTTCAAAGATAATTACGTACAAACTGTTTCGATATCCTAAATAGAATCATTTGCAATGCTTCTCATCAAACTTAAATCAACAGCACAATTTTAAATTAAAACACAAACAACAAATAAATAAATGAATACTAAAACAATTATTTTTTAGGTGTGAGGGGACTATGTTTCCTCACAAAGTTTATTAGAGTAAAATCATTCTTATTACTTTCAAACTTCGCTGTAATGTAGTAGTTAGTAGTTTCTAATGACTTTACGCCTCGTCGACGTCGAGGTCAATAGAGGCATCTAAGGACTGGTGGCGAGGAATGGAAAGGAAATT
>JARYHS010014562.1:0-98757 GCA_031002005.1 Vandiemenella viatica
AATGAGACTGATTTTTTATTTACCAATTTTTTTTTCAAACAAAACTATTATCCCATTAATAGTAGTTCCCTTGGGCAGCCATCCACCAGCGGAGTCGTTGTTTCCATTCTTGGTAGCAGTACTGGAAGGCTTCAAGTGATAGGGCTGTTAACTGGACAGTCACAGTCTTTTGAATGTTCACAAGAGTTGCAAAATGACGTCATTTTAAGACATGTTTCAATTGCAGGAAAAGGAAAAAATCATAAGGACTTAAATCAGGTGAATAGGGGAGCTTGGAAAACCACAGAAATGGGTATTGAGGTCAAAATTTCACTGATGGAAAAATCCGTGTGACACGGGGCATTGTCATGATGAAGCATCCACTTGTCTGCAATGTCTGGTCTCAGACGAATCTTTTCCTGAGCCTTTCAAGGATACCTGTTTAAAACACTTGGTTGACAGTTTGTCCTGACGGCCTGATCTCACATGAGCCCTCACACGATCAACGTTTTCGTCAGTTTTTGAAGTTGAAGGCTTCCCTGAGCAAGGTTATCTTCAACGTGTTTTCGGCCTTCCAAAAATGATTTGTGACAGCGCAAAACTTGTGCTCTTGATAACCAATGTTCCCCATAGGTCTGTTTCAACTTTTCAAAGGTCACACTCGTGGATTTCGAAGTTTAACACAAAACTTGATTGCACAACGTGGCTCTAAATTCCGATGCTCTATTTTCGTAATACACAACTTCACTGATGGCGCTGTCAAATATAATGTGTTGGTTGAACGGATTTGAAACTTGGACTGAGCATGTGTAAGGGATGAACAAAACAGTCTAGCAACGACCGGTAGAGACAGTGTTGCCAGATCGCTCACAGTGTAACCAATCTCATTACCTTTCTCACCTCGTATAGAATAAAGCTCTGGCTATGCGTTCTGTGTATAAGAAAAACTTCTTAGCTTTACACATTTTACAGGTTTCTCGACATTACTGCGTCTTAGCGTACCGAGTGAACGTCGACGGTTTTCACGCAATCTTCGGGCAACGGTGGAGCAATGTAGAGAGTGATTTATGGGGACTTGGCTGGTCGCTGTATATTCCCAAGTGTGGGTGTCAATTCAGCCAGAGCTTGTCGGACGATCCATCACTCCTTCCTGACATGCTTTGACTCGCCTTTCAGATTCTTTGTTAAAACGGAGAACCATCTTTACGGAGACACGTGATACAAACCCCACTGATCTCATTTAGCTAGCGCCGTTGTGTTTGGAATTTCCACTACAGCCAACCTCATATCTAACTATGCTAATACAGTCTGCATTCATAAATATTAGTTACAAAATCTCTTTTTTTTTTTACTTATGGTTTTACGCCTCGTCGACGTCGAGGTAATAAGATGCGGGATGGGACTGTGGACAAGGAACAGAAAGGAATTCGGCTATGGCCCTTTTGAAGGAAGCATCCCGGAATTCGCCTGGAGTGATTTGGTGAAACTATTGAAAACCCAAACCTGGATGCATTGTACAAAATCTCAGCCACATAATTGCTCAAAGGGTCTTGGTAGGGCTGCTGGTTATCTGTTGTGTCATATTTGTTAAACTAATTTTGTAGTTTCTTTCATAGAACAAGCTTTTTTTTATCCCACAATATAACACGCCATACAAACACATGAATTACTGTTTGGCTGGGTATGAAACAGTGACACAGAATCAGAATCCAAAATATTTTTTTTAATAAGGATGTGTACGCAATTACTCCCACAACTTCACTGATATTTTGTAGTGAATTATCAGCACTTTCAGTTTCATGCGACGGGGTCTATTCAACTTAAAACTCCACCCCTTTTCAAGGTACAGGTTTCTACATCACCTTCATCTGCTAATATTAATTTATTCCACGATTCTCTCTAAGAATAATGGTGGCAGGACATTGAACTGTACTTAATACATATCCCGAAGGGACGTTTTGTTTACACTGAAATAGGAAACCGTGCAGTAGTTCTTTTCTAAAAATAATGTTTTTCATGTTGCAGTGAGAATTAATGGATAGAGAAGAATTTTAATCCATTTATTAGTCACCCTTGACTATCAGCTGTCAGATGATCCCAGAACGAAACTCACTTTAAAACAAAGATATGTACTGAAAAATCAGTTTGGGATGATTGTAGGTTTTGAAATTCAAGGTCTTTGCAAAAACTGCGGATTTCACTTAAAATCTGAAGTATGTCTTATTATGGCGTCGCAGCAGAGAACTGAACTCTGTTCTTAATTTCAAACATAACTTGAAAACTACTGAACCAGTTTTGACAGAGTTTATAAAAGATGTCACAGGTATGTGTCATCACGTTAAATCTACTGGCAACGAAGCAGTAAATTAAATACTTTTGTGATCACAATATTCTTTTATCTGTAATAAGGCATAATTTAAAACCTCCAAACAGATTGTGATGGACTTTTAACATTTAAAACCTTAGGAATTGACCTAGAATGCGAGGTGTTTGTCAATACGTAACCTTAATTGGGGATGGAGCGTAAAATTAATTTTTGATCAAAATGAAATATGGCACTATTCCACTGTTTCTTCCTATAGTTGCATTGATAACGAGTACATCGTTTATCAGAGAGGGTTCAAAAGTATACGAAATGCTAGAGATATTTTTTTAAATTAAAATTATTAGCTAGAAGTTGACCCAACTTCATTCGTGTGGACTGTTAATGTACAGTTCTTCATAAACTGACGACAACAGTTACAACAATATACATGTGATCTCTGTAATCCATAGACTTCAAATTCTCACAACTGTGAAACAAAGAGAAAATGGACTTATTCCTTTTAAAGAACACGTTACTGTTCGTTACTTAAATCACAAATATAAGTATTTCAACTGCGAGAAATAACTTACCTAAGAATCTTATTTCTTTAACCGAGCAATTCTTGTATATATGTACATTATATTGGATCTCGGAAACAGCTATAACGATTGGGATGAAATTTCATATTTAGATAACGTTTTGGGCGATTAGTTTCGCGGTCGGTCACCGTTTTATAATACAACTAGCTGACCCGGTCACGCGTTGCAGTGACTTAGTAATTTAGTACGTTGGATTTATGCTATTCTAAACTTCCTAAAGTAGTCAAATTAATATTCACTAATAATGACAAAAACATTGTAGTCGATTTGGAAATTCAAATGTAATTGGTAAAGAGTTACGGAGAGTTAAAATTAAGGACAAACGATCATAAAAAATTTAATTTACATTTTATTACAAATTACTTAATTGAAATTATATAAAAATTTATATTTATAAAATAAATAAATAAATTATTTTTTATTTATTTATATAAACTGAAATTTCAGTTTTATATGAAGATTTTAACAATTATTTTTCGTTATTTTAAATTATTACAGTTTTTAATTTTAATTTAACTAAGCGCTAATGGTGCACCATATTTTAGTTAGCCTGTCTTTTGCTAATACAAATAGATTTAATGGTTTCCCTACATCGTAAGCAGGCGAAATATAGTTGCCCATGGGAGAAACGACGTATTTTCCAAATCCAAGCCGCAAATGGACATTGTTTGGCCTTGAGACTTATTTATTGTCATAGCGATAGCCAAACGAATCGAAAATTGAAGCCTTTTAAATGGTATTGGATATTCTGACTGTATCATTGGAATACATGGCAACAGGACGATTTCTCCTTTAAACATTCCAGTCAAAATAGTTGCTTCAAGAACATTTCCGGTGATCCTTTTGATCACCAAACGTGTACCGTTGCATAATCTAGGTGGATTCAAATTACGAAGAAGAATAATCGGTATAACCAATCTTTAACCGGAGATTGTGTGGCAGCATTCCTGTTATATCCAAAGAGTTTAAAAAATAATTTTGAAAATTTACGGCTTCATTTTCATCTACAATAGTATCTATTGATTTAAAAGACATAAGATCACCTGGCAACAACTGTTGTATCTGGAAGTTAATTTCGTTGACATCAACATTTTTTGCTGCCAAAATAGCACGATTACTGATCCAATTATGATAGAAGTAATTATTTGATATATCCAGGAACACACGCTGAGTTAGTTCATTTTTGGGTGAACAACAGTGCAGAATTTGTCTGGCAATTTGATGTATTGTGTATTTCGATGCAGTTCTATTTCACCTTTTCCAATATCCAGCAATTGCTTACAAAATACTTGTGCCGATGGATCATTTTGCAACTGTACTCGCATGTTCATGGTCAATCAAAGTGTTTCGACATTCCGCCATAAAAACGATTGTTTTAAACATGCGTTAATCTCATCGGCAAAAGTAGAGCGAGGAATCACTGGTAATGTCTGTCGGAAGCCACCAGACAGTAGTAGGACAGTACCACCGAAAAGTTTATCGTTACCTTTCAAATCTTGCACAGTTCTATGAAATGCATCGAGTGAATGTTTATGAGCCATAGTACACTCATCCCAAATTATAACTGAACTCTTTTGCAACACTGCAGCCATTCCACTTTTCTTTTTGATGTTTACACATTGCGTTTGGTTTGTTATGAATGTCTAGTGGCAGCTTAAATGCTGAAAGTGCGGTTCGCCCACCATCTAACAAAGTGGCAGCAATGCCTGACGATGCAATTGCCAATGCAATTTTCTGTTGCGACCGCACCTTCGCAAGGATCAGCGATATTACAAATGTCTTACCGGTTCCACCTGGCGCGTCCAAGAAAAAAAAAAATACCGCCTTGTTCAGCATCAACAGTCAGCATAATCCGATTATAAATATTTTTTTGTTCTGCTGTCAGTAATGGCCTCATTATTCGCAATAATTGTCGGTCGATCAGGTGATGGCATACCATAATGATTAAGTGGCAAATCTGAAATTAAAATACATAAATCTTCGATTAACACTAATGCTTCATTAATCATTATACATCTCTGGTGTGAAATCTAGATTTGGATATTGGTTTTTTTGTTTAACTCGGTGTAGTATATCTTCAGTCATACTGTTTTTATATTTTTCCCACAAACTCGAAGATTGTGTTGGATAACATGTTGTCAAAATAATTGCAAACAGTTTGACGAATACTATTTGGCGTGGCTGTCAACGCTGCATCAGCAAGTGTCAGGTCCCAATGATTGTCGTCTACCAGCAGCTGCAACTCGCGACATGCATCTTGACATGTATTGAACACTCGACATGTATTGAACACTCGACCATTAACTGTTCGTAAAAATTCGAAAGAAGTTGGTCCGGGAACATTCACCAATAACAAACGCTGAAAGAAACATTCACGTTGTTTTGGATGCACTGTGTAAAGTCGTCCTAATGTCTTAGCTTTGAATATGCCTGCTGATCGAGAGACGTGGTTCTCCTTGTTTACGTGGCTACCATTTTTACCTAATTTGTTCCATGTAAAAATAGCTTGGAACATCGGTATATAATAATGTTTTTGCGAATTGGCGGAACACATCAGATTTTTGACACAATGTGAAAAATTCAGTTTGTGGTTTGTCGTTTTTGGTGGCTCAAGTACTCTTTGGAAAATATTTTCTTCGGTGAAATATACACGTTGACCGTTTTCAAGATGTAATGCAAGATGCTGGATGGAAGGGTCTCTTTCATGGATGCGAAAACTAAAAATATGCCAGATAGCTTCGTTGCTGCTGATGTATCTACCTATTTGGTATCGTGTTATTTCGTCATTTTTATTCACATTTTGAACTTCAAATACGGCCAAATCACTGCCTTTATTAACATATTTGCAAACGTACTTAATGGATTTTACAGAACTGCAAAACTCGACATTAATATGAGCCTTATACGTTTTTGAAAGCAATGGTGAGTATGGTACCACCCACTGATTATCAATTTCAACTTGGTTTCTAGAATTTGACATTCGCATTGTAAATGTTTGGCCACCATTCTCAGCGTTTCTGCGGCTATACAACGGATAACCGTCGATATCCGTAATAGTATCATTCGTATATTCCTTTGGGAAACGATTCTTACATTTTCCACCTTCCATGCATGGCGATGTCATGTTAAAAGCACCGCACGGTCCGTGGATCAAGTGACTGGTAACAATATCAAACAATTCTTGATCAATTAATGGGTCCGGAATTTCGGCTGAAATTATTTGATCAATTTCTTCTGGACGGATTTTAACTTCAAGCCAAATCAAAATGTGAGAATGAGGCAAACCTCGCTTTTGCCACTCAATCAAATACAGATAGCAACGTGTGTTACCGAAAACCGAATGTTTTACGTCCATCAGATGTAAGATCGCAAATTTTTGTTGCCCCAAAAGACGTCATCTGGAAGCAAGAATTGAATTTGCGTGTCTTGAGCAGAAACAATTTCGAATCGTTTGATTCGCCAGCAAGAAGGATTGTAAATGTTCTGGCGGATTGGGTAGCGGTAATAATACAACTTTTCCTGATGCACAACACATGCCGGCTGCTTCATTGCGGAATTTCAACGCCTGATAATATTGGCATATTTTGTTCATTGCACCGATTGCAGTTTTAGAATGTGCAGAGTAATCAATGGCTGGTGCATATTGGAACGCAAGACGAACAAATGATACACGTGTTAAAGCACGGCTGATTTACTGTCTCTCTCGTTCTCTTTCTCTAAATGTAGCTATGTGCTGTTCTCAGTGCCGCTCATGTTCTCGATATATTCTGTCACAGACGTTCATCACGCTGTTCTTGAGATTCTTGCATACGACGCTCAGCTGTCCTGATTCTTTGAACTTCCTTACTTGCCGCGATTTGTGTTGCTGATTGATGAGCTCTCTCGTCGTGCGTCTTGCCTCTCTGCTACACGCATTGTCGAGGTTAGATTCTTTGGCGACATTTCACTGAAAAATATTTGAATTACAACAACAAGTGCCTTTCTGAAAGCCTTAAAATAAGACACTATAATACAGTGGTGAAACCGGAATTTTTGGGTCCATTGAAAAATACAGTAAAATGGAAGTTAAGAACTAATGAGGAAATATATAATAACATTGAAAAAAATAACAGAAAAAGAAAATGATATTTTTTCGATACATTTATAGCATGGATGACACCAGGCTTTCAAAGGTTTAGAAAGATTTGAAACGAAATAATACCAGAGAACTGTATGGAAAGAAATTTTTTCGATAGCAGACTTTGAATATGGCAGGATTCAAAGGTAGAGAGGAGTGCAATAATGAAGGAGTACTGGGGAGGAAGAAAGAAAAATCAACAGGAGAGGAATTGAAATTGACACGTGGTCTCTAGCTGACCATAACAAAAGAAGAAGAAAAATGATAAGCTAGCGAGAAATACTTACACGATTCGAATTTATCGTAACGGTTTCTTCAATGTTATATTCATGTGTGTAATTACTTTATCGTTAGGTATAATGACACACAAACGATGAACAACAATACAGTATAATTATAACACAATACACAGAACAATTATAATTGAAGAAACTCACACATATGGCGTGGAATATACTGTAGGATAAATAAATCGAAATACAACGCCATCTACTGGATGGTTCGTTAAATTAACACACCGCCATCTGTTAGGAATAAACTGTAGCATAAATAAATTGAAACAGAACGTGATCTACTGGATGATTAGCCAACCTAGCTATCCAAGTGTTGTATCGATAAGTTAACACATCGCCATGTGTTAGAAACTTATGGAACTATAATAATAATTTCGTGTGGTCGTAATGACCTGGTGACATGGTTTCTACTGGCTGGGAATTCTGTCCATGTCGTAGCCACCTTACCTAGCCCGCCCATCCTGCCTGGTACAGGGGACCTACTATTTTAACGGCGAATCCGAACCACAGTACCGTCCTGGCGTATTTCACCTCACAAAGCATGCTGCGCCAGAGGTTAATACCGGGTTAAGTATCTATAAAAATCCCGGCCGAGATAGGCGACTCGAACCAGGGACCTTGCCATCTCCAGTCAGACGCCCTAACCACCGAGCCAGCCGACCGCTTAGGCTTGTTGGCTTACAAATAATTACAAACCATTGTCCTATGACAAATATTTAATGAACATTTATTTCGCAAATAATAAATATTGAGGTCTATAATCGAGATAAAAACTATCCTATCTTTTAAGTTGGACTAAATTACACACAGTAAGCCAAATTTCATCTAAATCGGTTATGGAGTTTCGGAGTTCATCCCGGACGAACATCGTGACACGAGATTTTTATATATACTAGCTGACCCAGTCACGCGTTGGCTGTGACTTATTAATTATAGTACGTTGGATTAATGTTATTCTAAACTTCCTCAAGTAGTCCAAATTAATATTCACTAATAAATACAAAAACATTGTAGTCGATTTGGAAATTCAAATGTAATTGGTAAAGAGTTACGGAGATTTGAAATTAAGCACAAACGATCATAAAAATAAATAATTTACATTTCATTACAAATTACTTAATTGAAATTATATAAAAATTGATATTTATAAAATAAATAATAAATTATTTTTTATTTATTTATATAAACTGAAATTTCAGTTATATCTTCAGTCATACTGTTTTTATATTTTTCCCACAAACTCGAAGATTGTGTTGGATAACATGTTGTCAAAATAATTGCAAACTGTTTGACGAATACTATTCGGCATGGCTGTCAACGCTGCATCAGCAAGTGTCAGGTACCAATAATTGTCGTCTACCAGCAGCTGCAACTTGCGACATGCATCTTGACATGTATTGAACACTCGACATGTATTGAACACTCGACCATTAAACTGTTCCTAAACATTCGAAAGAAGCTGGTACGGGAACATTCACCAATAACAAACGCTGAAAGAAACATTCACTTTGTTTTGGATGCACTGTGTAAAGTCTTTTCCTTAAATATGCCTGCGATCGAAGGATGTGGTTCTCCTTCTTTACGTGACTACAATTTTTACCTAATTTTTTCCATGAAAAATAGCTTGGAACATCGGTATATAATAATGTTTTTGCAAATGGCGGAACACATCAGATTTTTGACACAATGTGAAAAATTCAGTTTGTGGTTTGTCGTTTTTGCTGGCTCAAGTATTCTTTGGAAAATATTGTCTTCGGTGAAACATACACGTTGACCGTTTTGAAGATGTATTGCAAGATGCTGGATGTGAGGGTCTCTTTCATGGATGCGAAAAACTAAAAATATGCCAGATAGTTTCGTTGCTGCTGATGTATCTACCTATCTGGTATCGTGGTATTTCGTCATTTTTATTTACATTTTGAACTTCAAATACGGCCAAATCACTGCCTTTATTAACATATTTACAAACGTACTTAATGGATTTTACAGAACTGCAAAACTCGACATTAATATGAGCCTTATACATTTTTAAAAGCAATGGTGAGTATGGTACCACCCACTGATTGTCAATTTCAACTTGGTTTCTAGAATTTGACATTCGCATTGTAAATTTTTGGCCACCATTCTCAGCGTTTCTGCGGCGATACAACGGATAACCATCGATATCCGTAATAGTATCATTCGTACATTCCTTTGGAAAACGCTTCTTACATTTTCCACCTTCTATGCATGGCGATGTCATGTTACAAGCACCGCACGGTCCATGGATCGAGTGACTGGTAACAATATCAAACAATTCTTGATCAATTAATGGGTCCGGAATTTCGGCTGAAATTATTTGATCAATTTCTTCTGGACGGATTTTAACTTCAAGCCAAATCAAAATGTGAGAATGAGGCAAACCTCGCTTTTGTCACTCAATCAAATACAGATAGCAACGTGTGTTACCGAAAACTGAATGTTTTACGATTAAATCAATCAATGATTTTAATTTTTGTTTGAACACACGTGCCGTGACATTTTGACGATGCATTGATTGATGGCCTGGTAATAGCAAAGTTTGTATTTCCTCCCAATTCGGATTACATGTAAATGTAATAAACAAATCTGGACGACCATAATGACGTACGTATGTCATCGCATCTTGTATATATTCCTGCATGTGAACTGCCGATGTAGCTTGAAGGTAAAATAATTGCATTACCGATATTATTGGTGTTTAAATTTTCATAAATATTGCCGATAACAGTATCTCGTAAGAAGATGTATTCCTCCGATCGTAATTTAGCCTGGTTGTATCGAATAAATCGCAAATGCTTGTTTTCAACCTAGGCGTACATATCCACGACGTATTGAAGGCACAGTTAACGATATCGAAGGATATAGTTATTCTAATTAAGTCTAATCATCAATCGGGGGCGTAGTACTTCATTTAAGTAACTTTTTTATTTGTTTCATTACCTGAAAAAATAATAAATTAAAAAGTAAAAAAAAAAAAAGAATAAGAAATCAATATAGTGGGCCCGCTATAATCCGGCCCCTGGTCGGAATACCGCGGGTCTACTGTACTAATAAAATAACGAATTAAATAGTTGAATATTAAATTTACCAGAAACTGGATCACGCTGTTTGATGTTGATGTGATATTCATTCTGCCCTTGCCAGAATATCAGTGGATACTGGAGTGCGTCATACGAACGGTGTAGATCCGAAATTATACTAACAGTTCTATCTTGACGTGTGACTTTAATCAACTGAGTCACCAACCATAAAAACTGCAACTTCATCTACGGTTGGCGCGTTGAATCTGCCAGCGTGTTCTCCTGATGGTAATTTGTCAGTTTGATGACAATTTGATAGTTGTCATTTTTAAATTGTGGCGACACAATTGAATAAGTTGATTATTATTTTCCAAACAATTTTCCAACAATACCACAATTGCTCTCTCTTCTGCTTGTTCGATGAAATTATACTGGCACCTAGTTTTCAAGCGTTCCTCAAAATTTCCAATAGATTTGGAGAAACTTCGGGTCATCGTTTGGCATCGGTATCAACGACCCAATCTTATGGTACACCTGACCTTGTATTTTGAATTTAGTTTCAAAATGACGTCCATCAGATGTAAGATCGCAAATTTTTGCTGCCCCAAATGGCGTCATCTGGAAGCAAGAATTGAATTTGCGTGTCTTGCGCAGAAACAATTTCGAATCGTTTGATTCGCCAGCAAGAAGGATTGTAAATGTTCTGGCGGATTGGGTAGTGATAATAATACATCTTTTCCTGATGCACAACACATGCATATTTTGCTCATTGCAGCGATTGCAGTTTTAGAATGTGCAGAGTAATCAATGGCTGGTGCATATTGGAACGCAAGACGAACAAATGATACACGTGTTAAAGCACGGCTCATTTACTGTCTCTCTCGTTCTCTTTCTCTAAATGTAGCTATGTGCTGTTCTCGTGCCGCTCTTGTTCTCGATATCATGAGTTCCCCATTCAATGAAAAGTGTATTTAACTTTCTCACCTCTCACATCAAAATGAATCATGCACTTTTCACCCGCGGTTTAATGAACTGTACAATAATCGAAACGCATAAGAATTCAACATTTTTAGGGAAAAATTATTTGAAATTTATAAGTTTTTGTTTGTCTCATCAAAATGTAACATATCGTATTTTACTCGCTGTAACTTAATCGAAAGCCTATAAAAATCCTACCAGTAGTTTTACCTGAATTGTTTTCATGGAATAATTATACCGGATTTCTCAGCTTTTCGACATCAAATCACTTGGAGTGATTTTGGTAAACCATGGAATACCAAAATCTGGATGGTCGAACGATAACTTGAACAAGCTACCTCCTGAAAGTCAGGCTTGAATGTTACCACCCAACCTTCCAGTTCGGTGTTTGAGCTACAACAGTAAATTAATCGTCCTTCCAAGTGCCAAATTGTTTGTTTCCACAACACTTTTAACTTTCCAACCTCACAAATATTATGAAAATATCTCAATTTTCCTTAGTCCTAAATATATCCAACACCAGTACTTTTGACTTAGTTTTCTGATAAACTTTTGAAATAGTTAGGTCTAATATTAAATAAAACTAAAAAATACCTTGTTACCTGGATATATTATTTGTTAATTTCTTATAATTGTTTTAATTAGTTAATTATGATTTTAATTTGTTATGATTATGGGATATCAAGCATTTTAAAATGAGTTGAATTTTAGCTGTCACAATTTATCATTCATTAAAAACTAACAAAGGAATGAAATGTATTAAACTTGAGATTCAAGTAAGTGATTGCTAAGCGAGATACACGTTTTTAAATTAGTATTCTCCACTCAACTAGTTTTTTAATGTTCACTTTGTTAAGAGCAAGTGAGAAACTCTTAATCAATGGCTTTCCCTATCAGAGCGTCTCAGGTCAGATCAAAATGCAATGCAATGCCATTGAAAGGTGTTATATGGTAATTTACAATGGTTCGTTGCTGTTTTCACTACATTTTCTTCGCTGACCTACACAGCACTGTGGCTTCACCACCAAACTTCTACCAACGCACACTTTGTAGACATCACTTCAATATGTGGCAGCTAAGCAGGTCACCATCACTTACGTCTCACTGAACTGAACGAGTTGTCAGGGGCCGTAAGTATTGCATATCAGTACTCGCGTAAATGCGCCCAGGCACCCAAAACCACTATCCGTAATTTCATCTTGTCCGAAAGACACTGGTCAGCTTTCCTTCCGGAATACGTCCACTTCGGGTATATAGGCTAAAGCCGCATTCCAACGGCGCGTGGTGTGGCAGTACAGGTACGCGCCTTTCATCTTTTACCCGCCTGGCGATGGGTCGATGTGCACAGTCCGTGCTAGCATACGCGGCAAAAGATGAAAGGCGTCCCTTGCCAAGCACCGTGGGAATGCGGCTGAAGAAGCAAACAGAAAACAAAATCGTCAATATCACTTTGCGTTGAGCGTTTATTGGAGCAGTCTTCGTTCTCGGAATTTCCTCTAACAAACCGCTATTGTTGGTACAAAGTTTACCATCCATTATTCTGAATACGTACTTGAGCTGTCGCCGTTTCCTAGTACCTTAACACACTAACTCACAGTAGAGATGGGTCGTTCGTGAGTGAATCAGCTCTTTAGAACAGTTCTTTTGAAAGAGCGAGTGAGCAGTCGCTCACTAAAAGTGAGTGGTAGTTCTTCTTGGAAGCCGTAATGACGGTAGTGTGTCGGCGTCGATTGAACTTCAGTCGAGTGGGCGCAGACAATGTCGGTTTCGGCTTTGCCATTCTCGCCTGACCCTTGTTTGTTCTCTGTTCCACGCCGTTCATTGTTTATCCACTCCGCTATGAAGAATAAGAAACGCCGAAGATCGAGAACAGCTTGTTCGTTCGCGACGTTCGATTCAATCGCTCAGCACAGCTCGGAGCAGTGAGCAGTGCCACTGGAGAGCTAGTTCGTTCGCGACGTTCGATTCAATCGCTGAGCACAGCTCGGAGCAGTGCCACTGGAGAGCTAGTTCTTTACCTCTCCGCTAACCGCATCTCTTTCTCTCTCTCCCCGGTAAGCGTTATGATATATGTTATTTTAAGTTTTTAATCTAAACTACGATCCAAGTGTATTTAAATGACCAGTATAAACGTTTAAACATAATCGTAACACCAAATATTTATCGATACGTTTTTCATAGATTTGCGTGTTTATTTCAAGTTTCCCCTTGTCTGTAACAGGTCAAGAAAATGAGCAGACTTACCAGTGACGTTTGGTATCATTTCGAAAAGAACGAGAAGGACAAGAAAGGGAAATGCAACTACTGCAAGGCGATTTTATCTATATCGTCAGGATCGACGACCAATTTGAAGAGACACCTTAAGACTTTGCACCGGTCGATACCATTAAAACGCGAGGGAAATGCGCAGCGATCACGTTCGCCTTCAGTGGATGACTCCGGGGTTAGAACTTCTCATCGAAGTGACTCTAATCCACTCCCAAAAGCAAGTAGTTCTAATGCCAGAGCCTCCACGTTTTCTCTGGATGGTGCAGCTTGGACGACACCATGGCTCGGAGACCGTCACCGTTATCGACGCCGCGGTTTGCTCAGACATCGATGAATACATTCGTTGATGTAAATCAACCAATCTCAATTACTAGCAAACGGGCTTTAGATATTCAGTTACTAAAAGTGATGTGTAAAGAATATCACCCCTTCTCTCTTGTCGAAGATGAAGAATTTCAGAAATTCGTAAGAATTAGAGATGGAGCAGACGCTCACTTAAAGTGAACGGTAGTTCTTCTAAGCTAAAAAAAAAGGTCTACTATTTGTATAGAAGTCGACATAAGGGGGTATTTTCAACGGAAAGTGGGGGTATAACCGGATTGTGAGGGGTGAGACCTAAAAAAAAGGTCTGAAATAAAACTGAGCTACTGAGCAAGTGAACCATTCAAAAGAACTAGTTCTTTTCATTGAGTGGTCAAATGAACAACCGCTCTTTTTAGTGAATCACTTTGCCCATCTCTAACTCACAGGCAAACATTTCTTTCTTGTCTTTTAAATTATGCCTACACACCCCTGCTTTGACGATCGGCTCCACACCAAGCTTACCGCTGGGTTAACATCCTTTCGAAGGTGGCTTATCACTTTTGTAGGCTGTGCCAGATCATTCGGATTGTATGGATCAGCCACAGACGAGCCCTTGCTACTACCTCGCCACCACGTTGCCTGGTGCCTAGAGTTCAGCAATAGAGGAGAGATGCGCGCCTTTACTGCAAACAGATGGCACCAACGCACCACTACCCGGGCCTTTGATGTTACCGACTGGGTGATGGATAGAGCCGCACCATCCCCGCCAGTCCAGGCCGCAGCAGGCTCTCTTCGCCCGTTGTTGAGAGCTGGCGTGGAATGGCCGACCAAATCACCAGGCCGCAGTAAGCTACCTAAAAAGTCTAGTGCGAAACCTTTATTGTTTCGTGTGCGGCCGGCTACCTCTAGGCTGCCTTCCCCCAACCCGCTCATTTGCCGGCAGGGCCGGTCTATCTAACAAGTGCGGACCGTGGGAAGGATCTCGCCTATACTTGCAGAGATGGCGCCCCTCTATCCGTCGCCCAGTCCGTAAACATCAAACGCCCGGGTAGCTGAAACGACACTAGGCAAGATGGTGGGGAGGCGGCGAGTGCTAGCCTGAAGCCTGTGGCGCGTGAAACACTTTTCGTGCCCGTATAACACCGCCGTAGGTTTCATCGCCTCCATAGCTTCAAATATTTGGTTGTTGTTAGCTTACTATTCGTATCTGATTCTTAAATTAAAATATAGTTCACCTTGTTCTTAATGTTCAGTTTATTATGATATGACTCAAGATTATGTAATAATTCTAAATTTTGATCATTAGACCAGTGTTTCTCTACTCTTTTCATTCCGAGGATCAGTAAATTATCAAAAATAATGCTGCGGTCCATTAAACTACATTGTCATAATTTTCTATCTATATTATTAATATCTGAGGCAAATTTTACTGTGCCATTATAACATGATAAATCGTAAAGCATGTTTAGAATTATTGTGGAAACATGATGAGAAGTATTAAAAGTTACGTACATAATGACCAGCATCTTAATGTTTTGTGACCAAATGAATAATGATGATACTATAGGCTGGATATTTCCACACTGTACCGCCGAAAAAATTAAATAAGACAATAGATATTATACATTTCATTTACTTCACCACTCTTATGTTCCTAACCCCATTAGTTACCACAGTACCGCCCACCTTTTACAAGACCCTCATAAAACGGTCATTTACTTAATGACAAACGTCGCTCTATATGATGCGAACTGGAAATTTATACACTATTGTAGAACAATACTATCCTATCTGGAAACGTAAGATTTTTGCCCAATCACAGAAATATTCGTCGGTTTCAAAGAGTAGGACTTAATAGATTACACTCGCTTGTAACCTAATGCAGTAGCAATGCGATATTTAAATTTATAGTAGTCTGGCTGTGGACCACCTGAAACATCTTCGCGGACCACTAATGGTCCACCGATCACAGGTTGGGAAATTCCACATTAGCCTATTAAGTGTTGGCCCCAATCCTGTTACAGGGCGCAATACCGAATGGAATTCGACCATATTACAAAATTTTAGTGCCTTCGGTGGACGTACGGTGTATCCTTTCCTTGTGAGTCCCTTCCAGAGGGTTCTGTGACGCTGTCCGCAAACCGCTGGCGTGACAACAAGTGTCAGCGGCTGTCGGCTAGCATCACTTGCCTGCGCACACTGGCGCCGCGGGTAAACACTCGGGCACAAAGGCCGCGCTCTCTGTGGCCACTGCTTACGTCACTCCTTTGTGCGGGAGCCCGCAGCGCTAATAAGCAATCTGTCGACCTTCAAAATTCATGGAATTTTCGAGTTGTGTGCGCTGCGTGTGTTAACTGCGCGGCCTGCTTTGTTCCGGGCGCGGAACCAATCCGGCGGCCGCAGACAGCGCCGCATTACTCATTGATGGCGGAAGTGCTTCCGGTGTGGGCGGTAACGTCGATCAGGTGGGAGCTCCAGAGGATGGGCTGTCGAACTGGCGAACGTGTCTCAGCAATTATTCACCAGTGCCTTGCCCGCGTATCTTCTGTCGGCTTTGTGGAGACTGGTGAAAGTTAAATGACGTCTGCAACCGATGGCTCGGGGGATTTTTTTTTTAAGTACTATGGAAATAGAAACTATCGATTAGCCAACATCCTCACACGTCACAGATGAGATGATTTTTTAAAATGTTTGTTTACGAGTTTCAGCAGCTATCTCTTACATCTTAGCACTAACCCGTTGACTTCCCTTTCCGAAAATCTGCATTCTGAGACCTGTCTTCGTATAATGGTTTTCATTACATGATACCTTTCTCCGGTAGTGTCTGTATTCTGTTGTGACAATATTTACATAAATTCAGAAAGCAACTTAGTTTTTGTGGCTGCAATATTGAAAGATGATTTCTCGGGCTTCTATAGTGCGCGTCACGAACGAAGGCGGGTGGCGCAGAGAGAGAGACAGAAATAGGGACACGGGGTATACGACGTTGCAGCAAAAAACTATTTTTCACTTGACGAGAAAAAGCCGTAATTTTATTTTATAGCTCATTGTTTACTTTTCCCAACAACTGCTAAGAGTAAACTCTAAGTGAGGCGGGGTACTATTTTTAAATATGAAATGCAAAATGAAATTGAGGTACAATGAAATGTTGCACTGAAAACTATCGTATGCCTTTCAAATAAGATTAGAAATACTCAAATGATTGGTCGAAGTCTCCTTACACAGAACGGTAAAAGAATCCGTTCCTATGAACAATACAGGCCCCGTTGTAGAACTCCGGAAACACTGCTTATCATTCAACATTCCAATTATCTACAGACGATGACCAACCTGTTATAAATCATTGTATATTCACAACTTTTAATTTCGTGTTTATGATTAAATTCGATTTATTTCACGTGGTAACAACATTCTGTGGAACGAGAAAAATCTGTATTTGTTTCAGTCAATATGCTGTATCGCCTTACAGAAATATTATCTAATACAAACAAATTTTCTGAACGCATGAAAAAAATGTAATGATTTCTTTTCAAGCAGTTTTATATCTAAGTATTATTCTGAAGCTGTCTGGTATTTATTACACATTAAAAAACGAATAACATAATAAATTACATGACGTATGTGTCATAAATCGACCACCGCTCTTACTATTTCCTCCTTGATATGCTTTCCGTTCTAGTTAAATTGATAATATTGGATGTTACAAGTAAGTCCAAAAATTATACGATTTTAGATGACATTGTCTTGTTAGCAGAACGAGCTGAGGATATTGAGAAGTTACTGAGTATCATGAACAAAATACTGAAGGATGATTTTGTACTGAATATAAATCAAAGCAAGACAAAATTGATGAAATGTAGCAGAAATGATACCAATAACAGCAGTAGATTAAATATAAAAAATAGGATCGGAAGCAATAGGAGAAGTAAGTGAATTCTGTTACTTGAGAAGCAAAATTACAACCTATGGCCGAACCGAGAATGATATTAAAAGCAGAATAGCGCAAGCAAAAAGAGCCTTCATGAAAAAGAGATATCTTTTAGTTTCAAATATTGATCTAGAAATTAGAAAGAACTTTTTAAAACTCTATGTGTGGAGCGAAATATGGACTTCAGGAATACCAGAAAGAAAGAAAATTGAAGCATCAGAAATGTGGTGTTACAGAAGAATGCTGAAAATTAAATGGACAGACAAAATACGAAATGAATGAGTTTTGGAAATAATGATTGAGGAAAGAATTTTGTGGAAGAAGCTTACAGAAAGAAGAGGTTATATTTTGAGACATTCTGGATTGGTTAACTTGTTAGCGGAGGGAAGAACTTTAGAGGAAGACAGAGATTAGAATACATGAAGCAGATAATTGAAGACGTGGATTGTAAGTGATGTGAAGAGATGAAGAGTTTAGCACAAGATAGGAATGGATGGAGGATTGCATCAAACCAGTCGAAAGACTGATGATAGCAAAAAAAAAATCACAATCGACTATGATGGTCCATATTCTTGGTTTTCTTTTTTTATGATAGAGTTTGAAGTAGTTACTTATCTCCAATGTTTACGAATAAAAAAATTTCAAATGTATGGTACACATAGTGTACTTTTTTTAAAATGGCGTAGACTTTTAGGTTCAACTATTATGAATTCCTTGCAGAATAATGAAAAGTTTATGATTGCATGATATGAAGAAAACCTGAAGGAAATTCTCACTCAAATATATTGCAAACAATGTTTTAAGTGCCATCGACGCTTACGTACCTATAGGCCTATATTTTTTCCAGATATAGATTGAAAATTATGAAACATGTAGAAGTCATACCTTACGCCCTATTAATAATTAAAAATTGGAATAATGCATTTGTTTATTAATATTTCGAATTGTAAAGGTACAATACTAATCTTATTTTACGAGTATCTCTGAAGACAAGGAGCAACTGGCCGATTTGGAATTGAGAAAAACAGATAATTTAATTCTGATGGAGCGCTTACTACGGTCGCAATTCCCATACACACCAATTTTTCCCCTCTACTTTTCCTTCTACTAATTTCAAGTTTAAAGTCTCACACCAAACTACACTGTTTGACACAAAGTTCTTCCCCACTTCCGTGTGAGCAGCGGACGAGAACGGTCGTGTACTTCCTCCACTACAGTGCTCGCTTCGCTATCGGAAAGTTCTACCGACGCAACGTGTTCGCGAATTACTTTGAACAATAAGTGTAAATATATTATATCGTTTAAACGTGAGCTACCAAACCTTTTACCGATGTGACCCCACAAACTGTTTAGTGGCCCGTCGGTGGAAGACTACAACCGAACGTTCTGAAGCGACCGGTTGCTTGTGATGTCTATAAGCACGGACTTGGCTTCGGCCATTCGCAACTCAATGAACAGCGAAAACTCTAATATAAGTGCCGTAAAATCCATCTGATATCACCTACGAGATGATCTCTGAAGACAACGCAGCCACCCATCTAGATTAGCAGTCCCAGAGCAGCAGCCATGTCAAACAGCCCATCACCAGCAGGTCACAGCCTACCTGCAGCATGATCTTCAACAGCAGCAACAACAATCAGCCCAGCAGCTCCATCTCCACCAGCAACAGACATTATACCACAGCAGCAGCAGCAACAACAGCAGCAGATGCTTCAATATCAACAGCATCAACTCCAATCCTCACAACCGATGGGACAACACAACATTCCACGACGCCCGACGCATTGCTGAACCAAATGTATGTACAGTTTAACGCAGCGCCATATGCCTCAGCCTCCCCAGTGCCCAAATAATACAAGTAGTTTCATGTCGCCCATGGATGTTGTTAACGATTACAAAAAAGAACCGGTCAAAAGCGCCCGCGCACAAATAGTGGAAATAACTTGCAACAACCTCAAGGGCCTTATATCCTGATAATGGACCACCAGTAATGAGATACGTTATTGATATACCGACGCAAAATAGATTCCAATCTTGCATTGCGAAGAACCTGTAGAAGAGACAACCGAAATCACAGAAGTAGTTAAAACACCACCAATTTTCTACACGACGTAAACAATCATCAAAGACTTACTCGAGATCTCAAAAATTTGACTAAGTAATGACTTTTCAACCGAACTTAAAGGAAAAGTGATTAAAATAAATACAACCTCTATTCAGGATTTTAGAACTCTGACAAAACATTTCGATACCATTAAGCAGAAATACCATACATTTTCGTGCCCCAGACTCAAAACAATTATCGGTTATCGTGCGCAACTTACCATATTCACTAACAGATGATGAAATAAAAGAGGAACTAATAAGACTAAAATTCCCAGTGACCAAGGTAACAAGACTTTTAAATAAAGATAAAACCCTATACCACTCTAGCGCGGTTGAGCTTGAAGAAAATCGCGATTGTGCTAATATCTTTGAATTAGACAGATTGTTCCACTGCATTATTAAAGTAGAACCACGAAGAAAGTCAAAAGACATCCCTCAGTGTACAAATTGCTCAATTGCTATGGTCACACAAAAAACTATTGCAAACTTGATCCGCGATGTGTTCGTTGTGATGGAAAGCACCATTACTCCTTATGTAACCACCCACGTACTGCAAAACCTAAATGTGTTAATTGTGCGGTGGGGAACATCCAGCTAACTTTTAAAGGATGTAAATATTACTGCAGAAGTGAAATCTTAGAAGTTCCTAAAAAACCTTTACATCAAAACAAACTTAGCTTCTCAGACAAACAGCTGACTGGGACACACATACCGCCCAATCCGGCCTCACCGGAATTTCCGTCTTTACCAACCATAGTGCTGCCTCCACCACGCTATAAATACATAGCTAACCAAATGATACAAAACAAAGAGAAACCTAATTTACAGCATACTCCGCAAAACAAGTCTCCGAACCCTCTACAGTAATATATAACAAGGAAACCGTAACACATCACCTCACGACACAAACATACCACATAACGAGCACAACACTGGGCAAGGTACTGCATGGACAAGCCTAATAAATGAACTAATCTCCGGATTAATCACAGCTTTTCTCCCCATGATAAAAGAGATCATCATGTCGTCAGTAGCTAGTCTTCTCCAAAATGGCAAATAATACGGTAAATGTTTCTAAGTTAACACTCGTAAACTGGAATGCAAATGGCGTACGAAATAAGAAATCAACACTTGCCAAATTTATGAGCCGCATGCATAACTGAGACACACCTCACTTCGAATGACACTTTTAAAATTACTGGCTATAAAATTTATAGATCAGATCGTGATGCACCTATAGCCTCCGGCGGGGTAGCTATATTGGTTAACTATAATATCAGCCATCATTCGATCTATATGCCCGACAATGATCTTGAAACAGTTGGAATACAAATCCAAACTAAAACAAACTCCAAAATAACAATAGTTGCTGCCTACAAACAACCTAATCGGAGGCTTACACAAAAACAGCTGATACCAATATTTGATCAAAATAAGTCTACCTTACTAATGAGGGATCTCAACATCAAGCACGAAGCTTGGGGATGCAGAACAAACACACCGAACGGTAGGAAACTGCTCGACGCAGCAGGTAACCTCGGTTTACATATAATCGCACCACACGGGCCGACCTATTTCTCTAATAATCCAAATGTTACCCTTGACATACTTGACATTGCGCTTGCTAAAAATACACCACTACCAATACATATGGAAGCAATCTCTGAATTAGACTCAGACCACATTCCGGTGTTAGAAAAATTTGGTACAAATCCAGAAATATCAGAACAAACACCACAGATATTAACCGGACAAGTAAACTGGAATCTGTTTGAAATTAATCTTAATCAGATATTACCATCATTCTCTAGGCAAGATAATAAAGATACTATTGATGAAGGCGTCCGACAACTAAGACCGCAATTCACCAGGCGATAGAAGTATCGACCAAGAAATCACAAACAAGATCGTTTAGATCATTCCATGAAAAAATACCGCAAAGAATCATAGAATTAATCAACTATAAAAATCAAACCCGCAGACAGTGGCAAAGGCAGCGACTCCCACACCAACGCCGACTACTAAACCAATTAATTAGACAGGTAAAAAACAGAACTCGACTCATTTCCTTACGAATCAAACCAAAAGTATCTATCGGAAATGGAACCTGGCGACAGGTCTCTATGGAAAACCACAAAACGTATTCTCAAGGAACCCACTATCTTACCACCCTTAAAATGGAATGGTACATACATATCCAGCGCCTCAGGGAAATGCGAAATCTTAGCAGATCATTTCGAAAATACCTTCAAACCAAACCCTGTAGTAGATCATGAGTTCAACACAGCAATAGAAAATTGTAATCAGCATGTTACTATTGGCGCGGAGAATTACGTCAGATTAACTAATCCAAAAGAACTGCGACAAATAATTAACAACTTACCTGTACGAAAATCCCCAGGCCACGATAACATACCTAACATAGCGCTAAAATCATTACCCCCAAAGGCAGTAATCTACCTCACGTCACTTTTCAACAACATTCTCTGTACCGGGTATTTCCCAAGAGAGTAGAAACATGCTAATATCATAGTTTTCAACAACCCAAACAAACCAGCATCCCTGCCCTCTAGTTACAGACCCATAAGCTTACTCCCTACTTTGTCAAAACTGCTAGAAAAAATAATACGGAAGTGACTAACATCCTTCCTTGATACAACAGGAACAATTCCGCCTCATCAGTTTGGTTTCCACCCTATGCACTCAACCTCACACCAAATACTACGCCTGGTAGAAGATGTTACAAAGGGCTTCGAGCTCAAACATCACACATTGGCTGCTTTTCTAGATGTTGCCCAGGCATTTGATAAATTATGGCACACTGGCCTACTATATAAACTTAAAAACACAGGGATGCCTCTATATTTGTATAAAATTTTAGAAAGCTTTTTACAGAATCGAACTTTCAGCGTAAGAATAGACACAAAAACATTCACAGCACGATCAATAGCTGCAGGAGTCCCACAGGGATCTGTCTTAGGGCCAACGCTATTCAACATATACACCTCAGATATACCAACTCCTCAAAACACCTCGACTGCACAGTACGCTGGTGACACAATCATATACTCTTCGTACAATGACATTCATATCGCACGCAATAACCTTCAGGAAACAATAACGCAATTAACTAAATGGCTCAATCACTGGCGAATATCTCTAAATCCCGGAAAATGTCAATCCAAAATCTTCACTCTGAGACGCCCACTAAACTCCCCGGAGATGAACATCATGGGAAGTAACATAGCATGGAATCCAAATGATCAATCTATTAAATACCTAGCAGTCCACCTTGACAGGCGGTTAACATGGAACATACACATTAACAATAAACTAAACCAAGCCTATGCCAGATTATACAAATTATATCCTGTGTTAAACAAAAAATCATCATTAAAAACAGAGTGCTGCCTGCTAATTTACAAAATGATATTACGGCCACTAATAACATATGCATGTCCTATATGGGGATGTGCTAGCCGTAGCAAATTACATAGAGTACAAATATTTCAAAATAAACTTCTCAGATTAGCAGTGAACGCACCATGGTATGTACGAAATAGTCAGTTACACAGAGAGTTAAATGTTGCTTACATTTATGAATTTATAAAACAACAAACCATACATTTTATCAAACGAATGAGTGGAGTACCTGGTGCACAATTTTATAAACTAGGGAAAAGAACCGGCCAAACTAGGCTTAGAAAACGCCTTCCCCAAGATGTTTATCTATCAGGCAGTGATTCCGAAGAAGAAGTGAACCAGTAAATAAATTAATACCGTGTGGCCTCTCAACTTCTATTTGACATCTCGTTTGTTAAGTATAATCTAGATTTCGTCAGCGCTGGAAACAAAATGTATATAAATAAAAATTGTAATTATTTTTAAATCAATATCATCTTAACTGTATTGATTACTGCTCTAAATCTGATAACTGTTTTTATTACTTTAATACTGACATTCATGTTGCTAACATTATTATAAAAATTTATTGTATCACTGTATTGTAGTCACTGAGGGGCCCTGTGGAATGACCTCAACCATGACAATATGTAATTTATGTTTTTTTGTAAAATTCATCATCGTCCTGTATAGCAATATTTGCTGAACGGATAATAAATTCATTAAACAACATAACAATGACTTAGGAATGCTTTTATCCACAGCTGCTGTCCTTTCTGTAGCCACGAAGCTGGAAAGGAGAGGAACAAGGCTGAAGAAAGTACTGCCAGTTTGTGTTTTTTTTGAATCTGAAGGACACTGGGCGCAAGATTGCAGAAAAAACTCTGGCGTTAATGAACGATTAGAGAAACTGAAGTCTGGACATAGATGTTTCTTGTGTCTCAATCGATGACGTGGAATGAAGGTCTGCAGCAAATGGAACAAAGTTGCTTGTGCCAAGTGCAAGAAGCCACTTCGCGTCACAATCTGCAGTTACAGTCAGCAGGTAACAGTGGTGAAAATCGACGTCGAATCACCATAGTTCATATAGCCGGCCCAACAGGACTTTGTGCGCGAACCCGCTGTATATTCGACGCCGTAAGTCAGTCGGCTTTCGTCAGTATGAAACTGGTGGAGCAGCTCAAGTTAGATGTGATTGATCACAAAGAACTATCCGTTACTGGGTTTGAGTCAACGCAGGCAGTGCCAAGAAGTCGCAGACTTCTCCGCTTCAGAATCGGCGGGATGTGGACTAATGCGACAGTAAATATCACTGGGTTCGAAATCCGAAATAAGTATTCATCACATCCAGCAGCCCCACAAGGCGTTCAGTCTCCCACACAGGTAAGAAAACTGCAGCTTGCTGACCCGAAACAAGATGGAGAAGTCCTGGATATCGAAATTCCGATAGGCAAAGACCACTATTAGAAGATAATGAAAGATGAGCCACCAATTCGTCAGTCACATTCCGCAGTGCTTCTCCCATCGAAATTCGGCTGGGTTTAAAGTGGCAACAAATCTGGGAGCACAGTTAAAAAACTCATAGTGAGACACATACAAGTAAACGAGTCCGTCCTAACCGATAGTGACATGAGAAATTTTTGGGAGTTAGACTTCGTAGGAATCTCGCCACACCAACAAAGATCGATGAGTGGAAGTGATTTGGCGATCCACCAGAACTTTATCGACTCATACCGTATCAAGGATGGTAGAAGAGTAATCTCTCTCCCAAGAAAAATTGGTATAAACATACCGGACAATCGCGATAACGCTGAAAGACTACAAAGACTATTTACATTTAAACAGTCCTCGTTGCATGCATAAGTCATATCATATTTCTACGTTTATAATAATGTTTTAATTGAATGTTCAGAACCTCCTTTATTAAAATCCTTCACAAAAATAAATATTACTTTAATATTCAGCACTTCCTTTATTATGGTACTTCACAAATCCAATACATCACTGTCAATATAATATAATAACACTGCTCAACGCAACAGCTAACCTTCCTTGTTTCTCTTCTTCTGTTCACTTGTTATTAAAAGATTGTTCCATTATAAATTAAATGCGGGGTCTAAGTACTTGCAATTTGTCAGATTCCATTTATTGTAAAGGCGGCTCGAGAAATACGATGATCTGAAGGACGCGTACGACACTCAGATGAAGAAGTAAATACGGAACGGTCACGTGGAAGTAGTATTCGGAGGAAGACGAATGATACTACTTACCCCATCATCTGGTGACGTGGAGGATTGTCTTCGATGGATCCTCACATGAAACCAACTCACCTTCACTCAATGACGCTCTTCAGATGGGACCGAACCTTACGCCAGAAATGTTGTCTGTTCTGTTCCGATTCAGAACGTATCCCGTAGCTGTTATTGGAGATGTCTGTCAAGCATATCTGCAGCTCCTTCTAAATGAGAAGGATAGGGAATTAACAAGATTCTTCTGGTATCGAGTAACTGATAGTGGTGACCATCAAGAAACCACACGTGATGTGATGACGTTTTGTTTCCGAAGACTTTCTTTTAGCCTGACTTACGGTCCCTTCTTGCTTGCAGCTACACTCCACGAACTCGCTGAGCATCATAAGGAGACATTTCCCCATGATGCATCTCTTTTGGATAAGAGCACATATGTCGATAACTTCGCTGCAGGTGCTCCAAACGAAGTAGAAGAAATATCGTTGTACTATGAGCTTACTTCCCATGTGAAAAAAATTTACTTGACCATGGCTAAGGGGCCCTACAACTCATCGCAGTTGCAAGGAATATGGATGACTGAAGGACGATAAATCGATGCAAAAACGCAAGTATTGGGTCTTGACTGGTATACTACAACTGAAACGTTCTTCATCAACCACAGACAAAGTAATGGAAGGTCCCACAACGAAGAGAAACCTGTTGCAGACTTTAGCCACATTTTATGATCCACTTAGTTTAGTATTTCCATTCTGGAAAAAAATTATTTCGAGATACCTGGGGTAGAGGAATTGACTGAGTTAACATCCTTCCTTCAGACTTAGGACAACGGTGGCTTACGTGGGTGACAGAATTTCCGTCACAATCACAAGTGTTTATTACCCGCCACATAATGACTAATTGTAATTCTCACATCCACGTCTTCTGTGTTGCATCGGAACGAGCATATAGGTCTGCACTGTACTCCAGGACGGAAATTAATGACAGGGTTACAGTTCAGTTGATTTTTAGCAAAAATAGACTTGCTCCCGTCAAGAAAGTGACATTGCCAATATTTGAACTGTTTGTAATTTTGGGGGCACACGCAATCTGCAACGCAACTGAATACGACATTAAGCACACTACGCTCTGGAGTGATTCTATGGTAGCCTTAGGTTGGATTCGTAGCGATCCAAATCGCTGGAAGACGTTTGTGGCCAATCGTCTAACAGAAATACAGGAGAGCATAACTCCTGCTCAGTGTCGGCACTGCCCCTCTGAGAGTAACCCAGCAGATCTACTATCACGTGGAGTTTCCTCTTTTGAACTAAAGTCTTCATCCATATGGTAGAACGGACCGCAATGGCTCCCTGAAGATCCTCGCACCTGGCCCCCCAGTGTTATCTCCCATGCCTCACTTCCAGAGAGACGAAAAGCAAACCAACAAGTCCTTGTAATTTGCGTCCTAGAGAGTCCGATAGACGCCAGAAGATTCAGCTCCTACGTGAAATCGCTACGAGTTACTGCTTGAATTCTCCGAATGAAATATATCCTTCTGCATCGGGATCACAAAAACAGAGTATTAACTGCAGACGAAATAGTAGGGACTCCTGATTACTGGATAAATGTAGTACAAATGGAATGCTTCGCAGTCGAAGTTACTGCTCTGAACCAAAGTTACCCTCTACCATGCAGAACAAGAATCAAATGCTTCAATCCTTATCTGGATGATGGTCTTCTGCGCTTTGGTGGAAGATTGCAGTTCGCCGATCTTCCAAGAGAACAACAATTTCCAATCATTCGAGATGGAAACCACCCACCATTTTATCCAGCTGCTGATTCAGCACACTCACATACGACTTCATCACATGGGAGTTCAAATTGTACTTTCTGAACTTCGATTGACGTACTGGATATTACGAGCACTCCAGGCCATAAAGAAAGAATTGCATCAGTGTCTACCCTGTTAAATGGGGAGAAACCGCAGTGGGCAAGTAATAGAAGCTCCACTACCTGAGCAACGCGCGGTCCCTCAGAAACCGTTCGCAGTCACAGGAGTTGACTTCGAAGGGCCTCTATGCGTCAAGGCAGATCACACTGCGAGAAAGTCCTACATCGCCCTCTTTACTTGTGAGACAACAAGGGCTCTACATCTAGAATTATGTAGTGACATGACTACTCAAAGATTTCTTCGAGCTTTGGAGAGATTTGTTGCTAGACGTGGCAAACCATACACGATTTATAGTGACAATGCTCTAGCCTTTCACGCCGTCTATGGGTAACTGGCGGATGTATTGGCAGGACTGTCAGCAAGAGAACTTATCATGCATCTCGCCCAGCAAGGAATGTTTTGGAAATTTATTGCACCACGTGCGGTTTGGTGGGGAGGATGGTGGGAACGAATTGTTGGTTGCACCAAACGCTGTCTACGAAAGGTGCTTCGACGTTCCATAATGGATATGGGAGGTCTGCAGACAGTACTCACCAGTATTGAAGCCGCACTTAACTCCAGACCACTAACGAAAGACGAGGAAGACTGAGACGTACTTACTCCGTCTCACTTCCTGGTCGACCGAGCATGGTGGTGTAACGGATAGCGTTCTGGCCTCGCATTCGGGAGGACGGCGGTTCGAATCCCCGTCCGGGCATCCAGATTTGGGTTTTCCATGGTTCCCCAAATCATTCCAGGTGAATGCCGGGATGCTTTCTTCAAAAAGGCCATGGCCAAATTCCTTCCCATTCCTTGCCCCCATCCTTTCCCGTCTCTAAAAGACCACGTTGTTAAAAAGGGACGTTAAACTGTTACAAAAAAAAAAAAAAAAAAAAAAAAAAACTTCCTGGTCGGAGGGCGGCTTACATCACTACCCACGGGACCAGAACCCACAATCAGTACGGCAGTAAAGGAGTTCAGGAGGCAGCAGCAGCTGGCAGATCACTTTTGGAAGCGGTGAAGTAAGAAGTACGTGTTGCTCCTTCAAAGCTTCCACAAGGTGGAACAACCCAAGGAAAAATCAGCAGAATTAAAGGTAGGAGATATTGTCCTTCATCAGGAAGATGTGCGTCCACGTCACATGTGCAAAAGGGCCAGAGTTCATCAGTTGAACACCGGAAGAGATGGCATCATACGAACTGTAGTCCTGTCACCGCCAGGAAGAAAACTAATCACCAGGCCTGTCCAGCTGGTCATCCCTCTGGAGATTGACCAGGGTGGGAAGGATGTCGGATGTTTTATATGTGGACAAGCAGTTATGTCTTATCTATGGATTCTGATTATAGTAGATACTTTGTTACTCAGAGATATTAATAAAGTACGTTTGTTTATGTCATTTATATGATTTAATACGAAACCGGATCGTTTTCCTAGTGCTATTCTGCATTTAACATCATTCCTGCTTCCGCCACCGGTTGTAATTTTCTTCTGAAGTAACTGAATTCACTTACTACTCCTATTATATCTGATCCTATTTTTATACTTAACCTGCTAGTATTGGTATCATTTCGCTACATTTTATCACATAATCTTGCTTTGATTTATATTCAGTCCAAAATTTTCCTTCACTATTTAGTACATGTCATTCTTCTCAATATACTCAGCCCTTTCTGCTAAATAGACAATGTCAGCAGCAAATCATAGCTCACTGATTTTTTCTGCAGGAACCCTTACGTCACACGGAAATTTTTCTTTTACTTTCTTTATTGTTTTTTCTACATACAAATTGAATATTAACGGGGATAGACTACAACATCGCTTCACACCTTTTTTGAATGATGCATGTGTCTCATGATTCTCTATTTTATCATAGCCAATACATTCTTCTGTAGTTTATAAAATATTCTCCTACCTCGATACTTTAGACCTGACTTCTTTAAAATTTTGAACATCTTGTCCCACCTAACATTATCATTAGCTTTTTCTAAATCAACAACACAATTAAAGTAGCTTTGTTTTTCTTGATCCGCCCTTCTAGTATTAATCCTGAAGCCAGAATTGCTTCCCTTGTACCTCGATTTTCCTAAGCACTAGCTGATCGTCACATACCATCCCTGCTACTACCATTTCCGTTCATCTGTATATTATTCTGGTCTGTAATTTTGAAGACTAATGGCGCAATAATTCCCGCATTTGTATGCCTGTGCTTTCTACAGAAGAGTGAAGATGATATTATTATTAAAATCAGTTGGAATTTCTACTGTTTCATAACTTTTTGATATCAGCATGAATAATCTTTAGATTTCTTCTTCTACTAGGGATTTAAGTTCTGCAGGGATCTCATCAATTCTGACTGCCTTATTTGCTTTCAAGTCTTTCAGAGCTCTATTAAATTCAGTCCTCAAAATAATAACTCCTAAGTCATCAATGTTGACAACACATTCCATTACCATTACGCTATCTTCCCCATCATATGGTTTCCCAATGTATTCCTTCCATCGGTTAGCTCTATTGCCTGAGCTTTAAAGAAGTTTCTCATCTGCAGCTTTAATGCTCGCACTTCTTTCTTCAATTCTCCAAAATTCAGTTTGATCTTCCTATATACAACATCTACTATACCTTTGACCATTTCCTTTTCTATATCTTTACATTCTTCTAGCCATTTTTATTTTGCTTATTTACATTTCCTGTTTATTTGATTTCTAAATTGCCAGTATTTCTCCCTTTCTGCTTCATCCTGAGCATTTTTGTACTTTCTCCTCTGATCCATCAGCTTGAAAATATCTTCTGTGATCCAAGGATTTCGAGCAGCTTAATACTTAAACCCAAATGTTTCTTTACCAGATTTTATTATTTCGGTCTTTAAAGCATTCCATTCGTTCTCGGTTGAGCTCCTTTCAGTGATACTTCTTAGAACTAAGTCTACCATATCTGCAAATTTTTCTCTCGTAGTAGATTGTTTTAGTTTATTCACTTCCACTCTGTACTGCTTATAGTGCTTCCTTACACGGTTGAATACCGCCTGCATTTCATTACTATCAAATTATGTTTAGAGTTTGTGTCTGCTCCTGGGTACGCTTTACAGTCTAGATCTGTATTCCGGAATCTCTGTTTGACCGAGATGTAATCTAGCTGATTTCTGCCTATATAACCAGGCAGTTTCCAGATGTATATTCTTCTTCCATGATTCTTAAACATTGCGTTTGCCACTACTTGCTTATATCTCTCAAAAAATTCTAACAACCCGCTTCCTCGCTCATTTCTTTCTCCTAGACCAAAACTTCCTACAGTATTCCCTTCTTTTCCTTCTCCCACTATCGCATTCCAATCACCCATGATCATTGGATTTTTCTCTCCCTTCACATATGAGATTAATTCTTCAGTTTCGGTATATATTTTCTGTATTTCTTCATCATCTTCATGTGACGTTGGCATCTACACTTGTACTAACGTGGTTGGGACGGGCTTTGTTTCAAACCTCATCAAAGTAATCCCATCACTAAACTGTTCATAATAACTCACCCGTTTCCTTCTATCTTATTTATTACAAATCCTACACCTGTGATTCCACTGGCAGCTTATGTGCTAATTGCCCTATGTTCTTCATACCAGAAATCCTGTGCGTCCTTCCATTTAATCTCAATAATCCCAACAACACCTAACTTAAGTTGTTCCATCTCAATTTTTTAAGTTTTATAATCTACCTGTCATATTCAGACATCTAAGATTCCACGATCCGACTTGTAGAATGTTTCTATCAATTCTAATGACTCCCCCCTGAGCAGTCCACACCCGGAGATCCGATTGTGGGACTATATTACCTCCACAATACTTTACCCAGGAAAAAAGCCATCATCATATATATAATTTCAGAGGATTGCATGTCCTTAGGGTATACAGTATGTTCCCGTTGCCTTCTGCATCCCATACCGTTGATCATATCTGATTTATCCTCCTTTAAGGGCCGTTTCCTACCCCAAGGGCAAGCGAGTGCCCTTTACAACTCCCCGCTCTTCCCCCCTCCTTTCGGGGGCCGGAGGCAAGCAGTGGGTGACTCCTTATTCTGTGAATGTTCTTTTACCAGAGCATCGTCCGCCCAAACAAAGTGCACCACGTGATGTGAGATTGACATTTTGTTGTAAGGGCTGGTATAGTCTCTCCTAAATCCTTACACCCCGGGAACTTCTTACTCCCACCCGTTTATTCAATACCATCAATTAAAGAACTACACGACGAATCAGCTAAGTTACATTCAGAACATTTTTCAAATCAGAAATCGGCACAAGGAACTTCTTAATCCCACATATTTCTTCTATTTTATCACTGACATCAAATAAAGAACTAAGCATCGTGTCAGCTGAGTCGAATTCAGGGCATTTTTCAAAATCAGGAACTGGTAAAGGGAACTTCTCACTCCCACGGGTTGCTTCAATACAATCATCCACATCAAATAAAGAGCTAAACAACGTATCAGCTAAGTCACATTCAGAACCTTTTACCAACTTAGGGATTGGTACATAAGACTTTTCAATCTCTCTCTCTTCAGTAGACAAACATTCTGACTCACAACTCTCCTCATCAACTGGGTCTCCTATCCACACCACTGTATCTCCCTCATCTTCAAGTTATTTAAGACACTCCTCAATTTCAGCACTTTTACAAACTTCATCACCACCTATACAAGCACACATAGTCCCAACTACGCCCTGCTGATTCACACCAGATTCAGATAGCCACACTGTACTATGAACCTTTTGGTAAGTAAACTGTGACCATTCCGTAAATCTTCTACACGAAATTTAATACTTTTACATACTGAAACGAGTGACAATGTACTCCCTATATTCTCTACCATATTATCAACCCTTGCACCATTAAAATCATTAATGCCTATCATGAGATTCATTTAATACACCCTATGTTACATTGTATACCATAATAGTATTATTATCCTAGTTAACTTCCTCGTCACATCTAGGAATTAAAACTTTGTCACAATCTGTAGATATTACTACTACTGATACATTACTAACAGAAACTACTTCCTTCACAATTAAATCAACTACTGGGTCAGTATTAGGAGTGACTTCTATCTTTTGAATATGTAAACTATCCTAGTCTACATTAGTTGTTGGACAAATATAATCATCAATTTTAGGTACTTCATCAGTCTTATCCAAACCAATGCATACTGCAAAATGTATAATCCACAGGTAAAACTCGTCACCTACTTTCTTAATTTTCTGCTGTCCGTCATAATTCAACTCTTAAATATATTTAATTGCCTTACCATACGCAAGATCCATTTCCTCCTTAATTCAAGACAGTTGCAATTCAACGCTACTCATAGGTACACTATCGAAAAATTTGTCAAATTTGGTTCTAAGTTCGGAAGCTCTGTCTTCTGCTATAACTTTAGCTACTTGCTGAATGTCATTTACAAGTTGAGTGGAACATTCTGTAATCATCCTTTTCAGATTCAACTGAAATCAAAACAATTTCGTCCAATATTTCCTTTAATCATTCTCAATCCCAACAACCTACATTAATCCATTTAACATAACTTTCAGCAGATATTTTACAGGACTCAGCAGATCTAACCTTCTATTCCACTGATCTTTTAGCTGATTTACACTTTAATTCGATATCAAATTTAAATTCCTTTATGAAATGTTTGACGTCGGTGATGTAAAAATTATAATAAGGTATTTGGTATGTAGTAAAATTTTGCTTCAAAATTTTCAAATTTTCAACTAATATTTCAAGATCAAGACAGCTCTGAATGTCATACATGATTCACGTAGCTTTAAACGTACGAACACCTAAGCAAAAAATGACTAAATGCAAAGAACTTTCTTCCATCAAATACTCACAGTTTCCTGGTAGAACTTTTCCTCCTTCAAAACCCACACTTTTCACTACTTCTAAACACTTAATCACAACACTTCACACACACCACATCACTATGCTAAAACACTCCATCCACATGCAGGAGTAGTCTTGTATCGCGAGCCGAAAAATGCTTCCACTTGCTATCGCAAAGGCATAGTCAAGTCCCGCTATCGTCGTACCTCCAGACGTAGTCAGGTTTTAAGGAATACTCCAAACTTCGTCGTGAAACCAATGAAGATTTCAATCATTGTAATTCTTCGAAGCGTGCTGCCTTTATAACCTCTTCTAAGCAGTTTTCTCCTCGTTGTACTTTTATTACTCCGAAGATTTGAATCACGTATTGAAAATCTGCTGCAGAATCGTTAGGAAAATATACATCTTCTCTCACAGAAGTTAATAATTCCTCGTCACTGTTTCTGTCACCATGATAAATGTCTCGCTATTTTATTTAATATATTAAATAATTAGGGCATGATTCAGTTTAAAATTTTAACTTGTTTTATTGCTAGTAAGACATCGGACTTCAAAGATACAGTTCACATGTAAACACAAAACTCCAACGGTTACATACAACACTTCTTCCAAAGAAATTAATACCAAAAACGTTCGTTCAACACTGTCCAAGGCCGATGTAAACTGTTTCCAAAATACTAAACTGTCTCTGAGTATCTGCTGGTCGCTTTATATAAGTTCCATCGATAGTTCTAGAACACTACAAGGGCTTCGAAAGGTGTTTCTCGAACATTAACAATGCTTAAATAACTGAAAACATATTAAAAACAATCTGTATTAATACATAATCATTTACAATCATTACAAAATACTTAGCAATGAAAATTAAAGATATTTAAACACAAAATTATCCCCATAAATCATTTTAAACTGTAGTAAATCATTCTTTAAACATCGTAGCTCATCTTAAAACTTGAAATTACAAACATTTAATCAATTATCTTGTATAGTTCTGTCCTTAAACATATTTTATGTTATTTATATAATTTCTTTTCATAAAACAGAATCCATACACACGAATTTACAATAAATTGCAATATGAGATATAAGTCTTTCTCGGCGTATCTTCGATATATATTCTTCTCGGGTTTGCCGCCGAATTACATTTTCTACTGTCAAGCTTTCGGCGACTTTCATAATCAGGTGGTCAATAGTGGTAGAATAATGTAAACGGTGATGCAATATGAACAGTGACGTTATGCGAACATTGACGTAGGTAATCCATCGTCTTTCCATTTTTAACAACCTCGACTTTGGTTTCGCTGTGGAGCCAACTGTCAGTACAACGCTGGTGTATATCTACGCCTGGTTCCGCAACCGACCAATCGCAGTCACGGAATGGTTACGTCATTGGAGTCAGCCAATCGGAAGTTGACAACGTTCCTGGCTCGTTCAGTTCCGCTATTCAGTCCAGTTTTTGTTGTTCCTTCAGATACAACAGACCTGATGATGGCGGCAGTGAAAGTCGCCGAAAGCTTGACAGTAGAAAATGTAATTCGGCGGCAAACCCGAGAAGAATATATAATAAATTGCAAGACAAATATACATAACCACATTCAATCAAACTATAGCTTGCTACAAATGTTTTATAAAACACAATTCCAGTATAGGTTTGAGGGCTAAATAGGAAAGGAGGTCACCCATGGATTTATAAAGAAACCATCCCAGCATTTGCCTGGAGTGATTTCGGAAAACCATAGAAGACTGAAATCAGGATGGTAGTTGTTGCAATAGAGTCTTCAAGAATGCCCTGATCAGGCAGTGCACTACGTTATTTTTCTTGTGATTCTGAAAGGGTCTGTAGGATCAGTCACATCTGTCTGGTTGCCCGGCTGCCTGGTGTTGCTTCACGGCAGTCTGCTTATAGCAGCATCCGTCGAATTTGTCAAGTTTCTCTGAACTAAAGATAGCTAACCGCAGTATTTTCAGCTATCCTGACTTAACAGATAATTTTGTTGAACACTGACAGACTGTCAGGATACTGTGGAAAAATAATCCAAATTCCTTTACGATCTATCAGGGGAAGTTTTTAGAAACTCACTTTCATCCTGGCGATGTCCCCGGGAAATTAAAAAATTGTTTTGTGTACAGTAACGTGAAAAAATTTACTCTTCATTCAAGAGCTTGTATATAATAGAAATTAATTTCTAAATACGACCATCCAACGAATTAATAAGTAGTAGATCTGGTGACAGTAAAGTTTCATGTTGTCATGACGAAACGTTTGGTCTTTAAATAAATTATAAGCTTTTGCCCATTATTTGTGTGGTCCACGTAAATTATAAAATTTTGCTCTTCGCGGAGAAATTAGTATAATTTTTTAAATTTGGATCTTTATGGCGAGTTCCCAGTAATTACAAATTTTTGGGGTTGGTATCAATGAAATTTTATTCCTGGTAGTAAAGTCCCTGGAAAAATAGGGGTTTAATGTTAATGTACCACATGGATTTAATTTCTTTCTCTCTTATAATAGATGTAGAGTGATCAATGCTTTATTAGATCGTGTGGATAACATTTTTTCTTTTTTTTTGAAAAAAATAATCACTTTGATCCTGCTAAACTTTCACTCTAGGCACAGTTTTAGTTCGACACGAACTCCCTTTGCTTAGTAATGAATAAAAATAAATTATTCGCCGGATTGCAGGCGGAGTACATTTCCACTGACGAGCTTTCGGCGACTTGCACTGCCGCCATCATCGGGTCCGTTGTATCTAAAGGAACAACAAAGACTGAACTGAATAGCGGAACGGAGACGAGGCAGGATCGTTGTAATCGACCGACTGGTTGATTCCAAAGACGTAACAATTCCGAGACTGATATTGGTCGGTTACAGAATCAGGTGTAGATATACACCAGCGTTGAACTGACAGTTGGCTTATGACACTCACTCACATGACCACTCTCGAGAGACCACTCGACACCACACAGGACAGACTCGACGCCATGATGGTCGACACAGCTGGTGATGCGGAATCCTGTGGAGCAGACGATGCTGCCTCCGAGAATGACGCCATTTACCTGGAGGGTCGTCGAGAGAGCGATGATTTTGTGTACATTTTTGACTTCAAGCAGTCAAACTACACAATCGGCCAACTCAGAGAGGTGGCGCGAAAGCACAATTTCACGTCTATGGCACTATGGGTAATCCATGCTGGCCTTAGGTACTGCTGGGAGATACCAACAGACTATCAAGACTGCTTCACGACGCTGAGATTCGAAGAATTTCAGCACCATGCAAAGCTGATCCAAGACGACGCTGAAGCGAGAGGACTCACGCGCCCTGACGCCCTTGCGACTGTTCCTCTGGTCTTCAAGGATGACTTCTGTGGAAAGAGATTTTTCCGCAGACTAAACGGACGGCGCAAGAGGCTTCGCAGAAAGTACCAAGCTGCAGCAACTGACGACTGGCAAGTCGCTGGTACCTCGGACACCACCGTGCCTGAGGAGGAACCAACGACTGCTGGCAAAACAGAAACACCAAATCCGCCTGAGGATACGGAGTCAGCTGCCGCAACCGAGGAGACGCCCGACGACCAAGCAGAGCTACAGCCGGAGGTGACCTCGCCCTCTAGCCCAGCTCAGGAGGAGGAGGAGGAGGAGCCTGTCCTAAGCATTGAGATGGGACCTGTGCTGCCGATAACAGTTCCGTTCTCCGGCAACTGGGCGGGCCTGTACGTGAAGCTGCTGTTAGCAACTGAACTTCCCGTATTCTGCTGGCCAGCGGCTGGGGGACTCAGGATCCTCGCATCATGCCCGCCGGACCTGGAGAGCGCCTGCAACACGCTGCGGGACATGGGGCTCAACACCAACCCGCCAACACAACCACTCTCTGCGCCTGCAGAAGCTGAGGCACAGCCGAGGGCGAGGGAGAAGAGGGTTACCAAGAAGAAACCCTCTCCCCCCGAGCTTCGGCAATGTTTCAACTGCCAACTCCATGGGCACGAGGCAAGGGAGTGCAAAAACCAGCGCAGATGCACCAGATGTGGGGCTGACCATCGCGCTGCCGAATGTACCATAGCCAGGGAGGAGGCTGTCTGCTGCAACTGCGGACTAAATCACGCAGCCTGCTTCTCTGGCTGTGAAAAGAAGAAACAGCTTAGGGCGAAGCATCGCTCAAAAGCTGCCACGGCGCCCAGGAGTGCCCAGCAGGAGACACGCTCCAGCATGCCACCTCACACAGCCAGACCGGCGATTACGCGCGGGCTCCATACGCGGTCCGCACCGCGTCGCCAAAACCAGCCCACGACGGCACGAGGGTTCAGTCGGCAGCCAGCCGGCCAACATGAAGGACGGCAAGCGGGGACGTGCCACGCCTGCCGCACGGGACCCGGTGATCAACTGACGGCGGTGGTGACGCTGCTCACGCAGCTCATCACCGTCCTCATACCAAGAACGCCCACTAACTAGACTTCACTACAACTTCATGACTACCACAAAAAGCCAAGTTCAAAAAACCAAGACTCCGATAGCAGTAGAAGGGTCCGACCCTGGTACTGCCAAAATCACAGTAGCTATGCTACAACAGATGACGCTGACGCTGACGAGTTGGCTTATGAAGAAGGGAGTGGACACTCCAAAATACACTAAATGTCAGGGGCAGCATGTAGCAAGCTATAAAGGCTGTCCTGCCTACAAACGAGCCCGAGACGGACTACGGGGTAACGTAGCTGAGCAGGCAGACACTGCCCGAAATAAGCAAGATACATGAAAGAGGCAAAATCCTGGTGAAAACCCAGAACTCCGTGAGGTTTCACAGAATGTCACAAAGAACCAAAAACAGGGGCAACAAAGTGGGAAGCCTACTACACCCAAGGCAGCCTAACACCACCAAAAGCCTCCAAAAGGCAACTACCAGAAGAAGGCGTCCACACCCCGAGGAAGAAAAGTGCAAACACAAATTCAGCCAGAGGCACTTCGTCTTCCTCCTATGCAGATGCAACAAAAAGCGGGATCCAACAAGCGCAGGAAGAGATCAGGCCTCAGGCCACAACTGCCCAGAGTCACAGCAGTCAAGACTGCCACCACTGCCGCCAGCCAAGTCCACACACCGAGGCAACAAACAATGGTGGAGAAATGGATCGCCTACTCAGTATCGTTGGGACTTTGATAAACATGCTGACTTCCCTACTCGTCAAGTTCGATATATTAGCCGCAGACATCAAAGCTGCAGTAAGGAGGGACAACAGTCCCACTCAATCAGAAAATCTCCAAAACAGTTATGGACCGGGTTCACATTGAGAATATGTCACTATCCGTTTGGAACCCCTGTGGGATCTTCCAGCAAATGGGAGAGTTTCGGCAATTTTTAAGGGAGGGGAATGTGGACATCCACCTGAAACCCGGTCTGCGAGCCGCCGTAGCAAACTACAACTGCTACAGATATGATAGACCTACAGCTGGCGGGGGAGTAGCCATTTATATTAAACAAGGACTCCCACACCATGAAATCAGACTCCAACCCATACAGCAGGTACAAGCACGAGCAATGGAAGTGGCAACTACCATAAGACCGATCACCGTGGTTGCAGCTTACAGGCCACCACGCAGACCCTTCGAAGAAGGTGACTTTCTCCAAATGTTCAGCCTCAGGAGTAAGCTTCTCATCGGTGGAGATTTTAATGCGAAGCATCCTGAGTGAAACTCCCGCATACGAAATCAAGTAGGAGCACAACTCCACCGTCTTTGTCAACGATATAATCTGCAAGCATGGGGGCCGGACGATCCTACGCATCATCCATGGAGTGGCAATCGACCAGATGTGTTGGACAATGTCATCACCAAAGGTATCGCCGGATTCGTTGCCACCAGCATAGTGAATAAACTATCGTCAGATCACTCGCCAGTGATATTAAATATGGACGTAGGAACATGGCGCAAACTCCCCTCTAACTGTTTCAACTTTAACAAAACTGAATGGAACAGCTTCCGAGAAACAATTAGAGTATCCATACAGAAGAGCCAACTACTCAACCCAGAGATGGAACTACAACAGTTCTTCACCACTGTTGTCCAGGCAGCAAAAAACGCCACACCACCACCTGGTAAAAAGCAGCAGTCCCGTCATCTAACTCCGCAAATACTTGCGCAAATCAGGCACAAAAACAGTGTGGCGAGAGAATGGAAGACGGCTCGTGAACCTGCAACCAAGCGCCTATTAAACCGTCTCCAACAAGAACTCAAAGTCACCATTACAGAACATAGAAACAGGGAATGGTCTGCAAGACTTGCCTCAATGAACATAATCGACGGCAGTTTATGGAACGAAACCCGTCGCTTCACCAAACGCCGAGCGCGCATCCACCCACTTCATGGGGAAAGAGGCCTGGTCTTTACAGAAGAAAGGAAAGCGGAAGCACTAGCTGACCACATTGACGGTCAGATCCGCAGCGCAGAAGATCTAGACCCCGAGCACACAGCAGAAGTCTGACGGAGGCTAACAAGATTCCTTGCAGCAGAAGATGATTACCAAATAGAAGAGATTACGGAAGCAGAAATCCGGCGCATCATCAATCAACTTCTACCCAGAAAATCTCCAGGCATAGATCAGTTTGGGAATCAAATGCTGAGAAACCTACCGCAAGAGGCCATCTCTCATCTAGCTCAGCTGCTTAACAACATCCTCAGAACACAAAGGTTCCCAAGATACTGGAAGCAGGCAGTCGTGGTAGTGGTACACAAGCCCGGCAAGGACAGCTTGTTTCCACAAAATTACAGACCAATCAATTTATTGCCATCCCTGAGCAAGGTGTTTGAATAACTCCTACTCAGAAGATTGAACAACCACATCCAAGACGAAAGCATAATGCCTGACTACCAGTTCGGATTCCAACAAAGCCAATATACCACACAACAAATCATGCGCATCGTGGAGCGAGCCACAACAGCTTTCAACCACAAAGGACACTGCTAACTGGTTATGCTGGATGTGGCAAGAGATTTAGATGCCGTCTGGCATTAAGGACTTCTATATAAACTTTTCAACAGGGATTCCCCTGCCCTGTTGTTAAGTTGATCAAAAGCTACCTCTGTGGTAGAACTTTCAGGGTGCGTGTGGGCGAGCAAATGTCAACAAGGCGCCCAATCAATGCGGGAGTCCCACAAGGATCCGTGCTGGGATCAATATTATACAACCTATACACAGCTGAAATCCCTGCTCCTGCCACGATGCGCACAGCGTTATATGCCGACGATACTGCGTTCTTTGTTGCACACAGGAACAGGGCAATTGCTCTACGTAGACTGCAAGAAGCGCGGAAACAAACCATCGCGTGGGCCAGAAGATGGCGGATAACCATCAACGCCAATAAAACTCAGGCAATTATGCTGACTAGGCGCCGGGGGAAGCGGCCTCGTCATCAAAACCCACCCCCGAACCTCACCTTCGACGGGGAGATCATTCCGTGGTCGCAAACAGTAAAGTACCTGGGAGTGACAATGGATACTAAACGTACTTGGACTCGACACATCGAGGACCTACGAAACCGAGTGGCTGCTCGGCTTCGAGAACTTTACCCAGCCCTTAACCAGAACAGCTCGCTGAACCCCAGAACGGGGGTCAACGTTTACTGCAGCCTGGTCCGACCGCTAATGGAATATGCGTGCCCGGTGTGGGGGTACGCGGCCAGGACTCGATTGGCCAGACTGCAGACCATGCAGAACCGAGCGTTGCGACGTGCACTACACGTCCCACTCCGGTTCCCTGTTGCTGACCTGCATGCAGCCGCAGGCATCCCGACACTTACAGAAAGGATTAAGAAACTCTCAGAATCCTTCTACAGGCGAGCAAGGCAATCCACAAATCCACTTATAGCCAACCTCGGAAACTACTACACTGCTTTTGATAAGCACAAAAGGCCATTATCTATCCTCCTATAAACATGAAAACCAAATAAGAGCAACAATAAAGACAAACAACAAGTAAAGACAGGCCAACCCACAAATGGAAGGAAATGTCAGGTGACAAAGCCTTCGCCACGACTGCTAGAAAAAGAGCTAGCAGCAAATAGCTCCGTCACTTCTGCTCCACTCTCCACTCTCCTATCATCCGTCAGCGGAACACTTGGTTGTTTATGAATGGCAAAAACAGGTTTCCATGCATCACTGAGCCATACACCCAAGTCCCTGTTCATATTATTGTTATTCAGATGTATCTCAGTAGCTTCTTTAATCACAGATTCCCAGAAGAAAGAACACTTGGCTAGAACTTTCACCTTATCGAAATCCATATTGTGACCATTTTCGATCACGTGTTGTGCCACAGCAGATTTTTCTAGTTGAAACAACCGGAGGTTACGCTGATGTTCAGTCACAAGGGTCTGGATAATACGGATGGTTTGATAAATATAGCTCTTATCACATTGGCAAGGTATGATGTACAGTCCCGGTGTTCTTAAACCCAAATCATCCTTCACAGGACGCAGCAAATCCCGTAGTTTAGCAGGAGGGCGGGAAATGCACTTGATTCCGTGTCGTTTTAAAATTCTGCCGATTTTTCCAGAGATGCTACCTGCATACGGGATGAAGGCAAGATCTTTAGGCTGTTCATTTTCCTCAATATTACGTATAACTGCCTTTTTCTTTCGAAGTGCCCGTTCTATCAATGGGATCGGGTATGGCGGAGATGTGCGATTTCGTCTTGCAGATTGTCAGCGTCTGAAATTGCCTTTGCTCTGTGTACAAAGCTTGTATAACACCGTGTTCTTCTCCGCCGGAAGGTGGAAACTATCGGCATGTAAATAACGGTCCGTGTGTGTTATTTTCCTGTATACACTATGTGACAGGGTACCATCAGGTCTCCGCTGGATTAAAAAATCTGGAAAGGGAAATCTACCATTTTACTCTAGCTCTATTGTGAATCTGATTTTTTCTTGAATTCTATTGAGATGGTCCATGAATTCATAAAGACCCTGGAACCCATGAGGCCAAACAACAAATGTATCGTCCACATAACGATAGAAGTATTTTGGTTTGAGGACGGATGTGTTAATTGCTCGATCTTCAAAGTGTTCCATAAACAGATCGGCTACTACATGAGATAATGGAGACCCCATTGCCACACCATCAGTCTGTTCATAAAAACTCCCACCATAGGTAAAATAAGTAGAATTGAGGACTAGTTCGAACAGATCCACCAAGGTAGGTTCAAAAAGAACTTGTAACAGCTGCAGTGTGTCTCTCAAAGGAACCTTGGTGAAGAGCGAGACAACATCAAAGCTGACCACAATATCAGACACTGACAACCGCATCTTTTGGAGCGTATCGACAAACTGTGTCGAGTTCTTAACATGGTGCGTACAATTACCTAAGAATGGTCTAAGTATCTTAGAAAAATGCTTGGAAAAGTTATATGTGGGACTACCAATAGTACTTACAATCGGTCGTAAAGGCACATCCTCCTTATGTATCTATGGCAGGCCGTAAAGCCTGGGTGGTCTGGCTGCACGAGGTTGAAGGTACTTGACGACATCAGGCGTAAATCCGGCCTTCTTAACAAGAGCTGACACTTTCCTCTCAACTCTGGAAGTAGGGTCACCATTAAGGGGCTTATAGGCGGTATCATCAAGCATTTTTTGTATTTTAGATTCATACATATCAGAAGTATGCAGGAAAGTTGCATTCCCTTTGTCCGCAAGGAACATAACAACTTCTTCGTTCCGACGCAACGCACGGAGAGCGAAGCGTTCCGATTTTGTGATGTTGGGCCTAGGTGGTTTGGCTTTCTCCAGAACTCTGCACGTTTCCCTTCGGATTTCTTAAGCCGCATCCCCAGGAAGCTTTGTAGCAGCTATTTCACTTGCACAGACGATATCCTTTAAAGGAACCTTATCAGGGGCTGGGGCAAAGTTTAACCCTTTGGATAAAACTTTCTCAGTCGCTTCGTCCAGCTGTGTTCCAGTGAGGTATACTACCGCTCGTTTGAAATTTTCTTCCTTAGATGGCCTATGTGCCTGTGATAGACGATTGAACTTGGAAAACTGAATTTCCCATGTTCTGTGAAACTCCATGCTACCTTGTGCAGAAGTAGTGGCATCCACCCATTCCCAAGAGGTCGGAGACAGTTTGGCTGCAAGCTCCAGATGGCAGTGAAACAATTCTTGTGCGTTACAGTTAAGCTCAAAACGCGTGTGATGAATGCGTTCTCCAAGGAGCGCAATCTGGCGCGACGCAAAATACGGTCAGCTTCAGTTCTAGCAATGCAATGGCCAACCAGAGAAAAACGAGGTAAAATATTGGAATCCCGAAATCTCAATAAGAAGGTCAAGGAACACAAAAGTCTGGATTTCTTCCTCCGCAACTCGTTTGTACATCTTCTCCCCGTGGAGGTATTTAATATGAGATATAAGTCTTTCCCGGCGTAACTTCGATATAAATTCTTCGCGGGTTGTTTCAACTAGAAAAATTCGCTGTGGCACAACACGTGATCGAAAATGGTCACAATATGGATTTCAATAAGGTGAAAGTTCTAGCCAAGTGTTCTTTCTTCTGGGAATCTGTGATTAAAGAAGCTACTGAGATACGTCTGAATAACAATAATATGAACAGGGACTTGGGTGTATGGCTCAGTGATGCATGGAAACCTGTTTTTTGCCATTCATAAACAACCAAGTGTTCCGCTGACGGATGATAGGAGAGTGGAGAGTGGAGCAGAAGTGACGGAGCTATTTGCTGCTAGCTCTTTTTCTAGCAGTCGTGGCGAAGGCTTTGTCACCTGACATTTCCTTCCATTTGTGGGTTTGCCTGTCTTTACTTGTTGTTTGTCTTTATTGTTGCTCTTATTGGTTTTCATGTTTATAGGAGGATAGATAATGGCCTTTTGTGCTTATCAAAAGCAGTGTTGTAGTTTCCGAGGTTGGCTATTAGTGGATTTGTGGATTGCCTTGCTCGCCTGTAGAAGGATTCTGAGAGTTTCTTAATCCTTTCTGTAAGTGTCGGGATGCCTGCGGCTGCATGCAGGTCAGCAACAGGGAACCGGAGTGGGACGTGTAGTGCACGTCGCAACGCTCGGTTCTGCATGGTCTGCAGTCTGGCCAAACGAGTCCTGGCCGCGTACCCCCACATCGGGCACGCATATTCCATTAGCGGTCGGACCAGGCTGCAGTAAACGTTGACCCCCGTTCTGGGGTTCAGCGAGCTGTTCTGGTTGAGGACTGGGTAAAGTTCTCGAAGCCGAACAGCCACTCGGTTTCGTAGGTCCTCGATGTGTCGAGTCCAAGTAAGTTTAGTATCCATTGTCTCTCCCAGGTACTTTACTGTTTGCGACCACGGAATGATCTCCCCGTCGAAGGTGAGGTTCGGGGGTGGGTTTTGATGACGAGGCCGCTTCCCCCGGCGCCTAGTCAGCATAATTGCCTGAGTTTTATTGGCGTTGATGGTTATCCGCCATCTTCTGGCCCACGCGATGGTTTGTTTCCGCGCTTCTTGCAGTCTACGTAGAGCAATTGCCCTGTTCCTGTGTGCAACAAAGAACGCAGTATCGTCGGCATATAACGCTGTGCGCATCGTGGCAGGAGCAGGGATTTCAGCTGTGTATAGGTTGTATAATATTGATCCCAGCACGGATCCTTGTGGGACTCCCGCATTGATTGGGCGCCTTGTTGACATTTGCTCGCCCACACGCACCCTGAAAGTTCTACCACAGAGGTAGCTTTTGATCAACTTAACAACAGGGCAGGGGAATCCCTGTTGAAAAGTTTATATAGAAGTCCTTAATGCCAGACGGCATCTAAATCTCTTGCCACATCCAGCATAACCAGTTAGCAGTGTCCTTTGTGGTTGAAAGCTGTTGTGGCTCGCTCCACGATGCGCATGATTTGTTGTGTGGTATATTGGCTTTGTTGGAATCCGAACTGGTAGTCAGGCATTATGCTTTCGTCTTGGATGTGGTTGTTCAATCTTCTGAGTAGGAGTTATTCAAACACCTTGCTCAGGGATGGCAATAAATTGATTGGTCTGTAATTTTGTGGAAACAAGCTGTCCTTGCCGGGCTTGTGTACCACTACCACGACTGCCTGCTTCCAGTATCTTGGGAACCTTTGTGTTCTGAGGATGTTGTTAAGCAGCTGAGCTAGATGAGAGATGGCCTCTTGCGGTAGGTTTCTCAGCATTTGATTCCCAAACTGATCTATGCCTGGAGATTTTCTGGGTAGAAGTTGATTGATGATGCGCCGGATTTCTGCTTCCGTAATCTCTTCTATTTGGTAATCATCTTCTGCTGCAAGGAATCTTGTTAGCCTCCGTCAGACTTCTGCTGTGTGCTCGGGGTCTAGATCTTCTGCGCTGCGGATCTGACCGTCAATGTGGTCAGCTAGTGCTTCCGCTTTCCTTTCTTCTGTAAAGACCAGGCCTCTTTCCCCATGAAGTGGGTGGATGCGCGCTCGGCGTTTGGTGAAGCGACGGGTTTCGTTCCATAAACTGCCGTCGATTATGTTCATTGAGGCAAGTCTTGCAGACCATTCCCTGTTTCTATGTTCTGTAATGGTGACTTTGAGTTCTTGTTGGAGACGGTTTAATAGGCGCTTGGTTGCAGGTTCACGAGCCGTCTTCCATTCTCTCGCCACACTGTTTTTGTGCCTGATTTGCGCAAGTATTTGCGGAGTTAGATGACGGGACTGCTGCTTTTTACCAGGTGGTGGTGTGGCGTTTTTTGCTGCCTGGACAACAGTGGTGAAGAACTGTTGTAGTTCCATCTCTGGGTTGAGTAGTTGGCTCTTCTGTATGGATACTCTAATTGTTTCTCGGAAGCTGTTCCAATCAGTTTTGTTAAAGTTGAAACAGTTAGAGGGGAGTTTGCGCCATGTTCCAACGTCCATATTTACTATCACTGGCGAGTGATCTGACGATAGTTTATTCACTGTGCTGGTGGCAACGAATCCGGCGATACCTTTGGTGATGACATTGTCCAACACATCTGGTCGATTTCCACTCCATGGATGATGCGTAGGATCGTCCGGCCCCCATGCTTGCAGATTATGTCGTTGACAAAGACGGTGGAGTTGTGCTCCTACTTGATTTCGTATGCGGGAGTTCCACTCAGGATGCTTCGCATTAAAATCTCCACCGATGAGAAGCTTACTCCTGAGGCTGAACATTTGGAGAAAGTCACCTTCTTCGAAGGGACTGCGTGGTGGCCTGTAAGATGCAACCACGGTGATCGGTCTTATGGTAGTTGCCACTTCCATTGCTCGTGCTTGTACCTGCTGTATGGGTTGGAGTCTGATTTCATGGTGTGGGAGTCCTTGTTTAATATAAATGGCTACTCCCCCGCCAGCTGTAGGTCTATCATATCTGTAGCAGTTGTAGTTTGCTACGGCGGCTCGCAGACCGGGTTTCAGGTGAGTTTCAGTTACAAGGTAGATGTCCACATTCCCCTCCCTTAAAAATTGCCGAAACTCTCCCATTTGCTGGAAGATCCCACAGGGGTTCCAAACGGATAGTGACATATTCTCAATGTGAACCCGGTCCATAACTGTTTTGGAGATTTTCTGATTGAGTGGGACTGTTGTCCCTCCTTACTGCAGCTTTGATGTCTGCGGCTAATATATCGAACTTGGCGAGTAGGGAAGTCAGCATGTTTATCAAAGTCCCAACGATACTGAGTAGGCGATCCATTTCTCCACCATTGTATGTTGCCTCGGAGTGTGGACTAGGCTAGCGGCAGTGGTGGCTGTCTTGACTGCTGTGACTCTGGGCAGTTGTGGCCTGAGGCCTGATCTCTTCCTGCGCTTGTTGGATCCCGCTATTTGTTGCATCTGCATAGGAGGAAGACGAAGTGCCTCTGGCTGAATTTGTGTTTGCACTTTTCTTCCTCGGGGTGTGGACGCCTTCTTCTGGTAGTTGCCTTTTGGAGGCTTTTGGCGATGTTTTGGCTGCCTTGGGTGGAGTAGGCTTCCCACTTTGTTGCCCCTGTTTTTGGTTCTTTGTGACATTCTGTGAATCCTCACAGAGTTCTCGGTTTTCACCAGGTTTTTGCCTCTTTCGTGGATCTTGCTTATTTCGGGCTGTGTCTGCCTGCTCTGCTACGTTACCCCGTAGTCCGTCTCGGGCTCGTTTGTAGGCAGGACAGTCTTTATAGCTTACTACATGCTGCCCCTGACAGTTAGTGAATTTTGGAGTGTCCACCCCTTCTTCATAGTGCAGTCATTCGAAAGGTTGGGTCCTGCGCACTAGACGCAGACCGATGGCATATTACAGTGACGTGCGACGTGTCCAAGTGCCTGACAATTGAAGCACTGTGTTGGGCCGTTCGGTGCATTAACTTTTCCACTGTGATGCCTAGTGACATCAGGGATTCTAGTGAGAAAATCTTTTTGTTTTGTGGCCTGCCTGGGAGGCCAACCAGGAATAGAGGTATCAGTCCCGGTCCCCGAGGTCTCTTAAGTTGGGCGACAGTGCGTTAATCGAACCCCTGGTCTTCTAATTCCTCCTTTATGTCTGCAGTCGTCATATTTATTGGTATTCCTGGACTGCTTTAAGTTTTTTTTCGGCCGCTGAGGGAAAGGTGTAATATGGGATTCCTTTCCTCTGTAGTTCTGCAGTAGCCTTTAGGTACTCTTCTGTGGTGTTGAAAGTGAATTTCACTTTGTCGCCACCAGCGGATTTATTTTGGAATGGTTGCCCTTCCATGACACCTTTTACCATTTGGTATAGTTCTTTATATGAATTTTGGAATTGAACCACTATCGGTGGTAGTTGTTGCCTTTGAGTATGTTGCTGCCGCTGCTTTTGCGGCAGCTGTTGTATTTGCTCCTGCTCCATTTCTACTTTTAGAGCGCTGTATGTGATTTGGTAACTCCATCTGTCATTCCCACAGGGTGCCCATCTGCGTGGGCCGGACTGTTTTCCTGGCGATTTGGAATTCATGCACTGCGGGTGTTTGTTGGACTGTTGTAGTGGTTGGTATGGCTTCACTGAGCATAGAAATCTTAGCCGATATTACAGATCTTGGCAGTTGTGTCTTCTCTGTCTTGTTGCTATGCTTTGTCTTTTTGCTTTGCGATGGTCCTGGTTTGTTTTCTCCGTTGGTCTTTTTATTTTCGAGCCTATTGAGACTGATGGCCCGGATTCTTTGCTGCCTCTTTTCTTAAGGCTGTTTAACACCATGCGGTCCACATCCCTGTTGATCCCCATGACGTTTTGAACTAGTATTGGCACTCTGGTTGCCGGTGATGAAGAGGAAGTAGCTCTGGAAGTCATAACTTCGTTGCCAGGTTCCGGAGCTGGAAGAATTCTTCTGTAGACTTGCTGACCTGTGTTAAGTCGAGTGACGTTAGAAGCGTCATCCACCAAGGTCTCTTCTCCGGCGTTGAATCCTGCGGCTACCATCTACTCTTCTGGGAGGCCTCAGGAGTGCCGTTTGGATGGTTGTTGGCACAGTTAGGTTGCTCCGTCCAAAACAGTCCTAAAATCTGACATACCTGGGAATCTGCACTTTTTGCAGGCCCTGGTATGGTAGTACCCTGCTTCTAGGTGGGCAGGGGAGGATGCCCCTCTAACCAGACGATCGGAGTAAACAGCCCCCGCCGACGGACCACCGACAGGGAAGTGCGCGACAACTCCAGGCCACGAGGAAGTTGCTAGCATACGCCGGCGGAACAACAAGGAAGCTGTGAGGAGGTTCCTCGCGTAGTCAACAAGGAAACTCCTCAAGCGGAGTAACAAGGAAATTCTCAATTCGAGACGGAACAAGGAAGTTACCGGAGCGGATAGCACGGAACAGGAGAGTGGAGCGTCAGCGTCATCTGTTGGCTTACTCCATGTCGATAATGCAGTTCCACGGTAAAACCCTACTACTGCTGTCTGATATGATTTTTTGGGAATGGCTTTTTGTGAAAGTCGTCATTTGTTAGGGATGTCTGATGTTTTCTTGATCTCGACGTGGCATGAGGGCGGTGATTAGCTGCGTGAGCAGCGTCACCACCACCGTGAGCTGGTCGCTGGGTCCGGTACGGCAGAGGCAGTGGTCGGCAGGTCGACCTACTCGACGGCCGGGTGGAGCACACACGTCAGAGCAGGTAGTGCTCGTTATTTCTTTGTGCGAGCTATAGAGGCGAAGGTTGTTGTCCTTACGACATTTCCTTCAAGCATTACGAAGGATGTTCTTTTCTGGTGGTATGTCTTTTTAGTTGCTCTCTTCTATTGTCTTTGCTGGTGACTTGTTCTTTGCTTCACCATTGGTTGGGCCGGAGAGGCGATGTACGAGTTGAGTAGCAGCTCGAGAATTGTGGTCAACTTGGGGCCTCACTCCTGCGCGCCGGCGTGTCCGCAGCAACTGGGGCAGTCGGCGTGGTCAGGTGGTCGGCTGTGAGTCGTGTGGAGTGGAGTTCTAGTTGTTTTCCTCGTTTCCTGACGTGGCTGCGCAATGTTGGCCGTCGAATGCTTCTCGCCAGTAACAGAGGCAAGCGTGGTTGTTTGTCGGCTTGTTGTTTTCCTGACGCGGACTTTCGGGTCTTGCTTCTTGGCGGGAGAGCCGGTGGAGTTACACGTCGTCTGCCAGTTGGTGTTTCGAAGCTTCCTCCGCAATGGACACCCATGAAAACACGCTGCGTGGGGCCCAGAGCAGTTACAGCAGGTTGATTCGTGCTTGGGTGACGGGCACTCTTTCTTCAGTTGGTCACTCCCGCAGCGGACGCACCTCGGCTTGGAGTTGCAATGGCGAGCGTAGTGGTGAAATCTTTGACACATGTAGCATTGAACAAGTCCTGGCGATGGTTACTTGACTCCAGTGTTTGTGGCCTTGTTTCTTGTTGTCCTGGCTGAGGGTAGAAGTTCCTTGAAGGCTACCTTCAGTTGTTGGAGCTTGCTGCAGGATGCGATTATCTTGAGTCCATCTGCTGACGGCCAGGCAAGCAGGGGCAGCGTGGTGTCCTGTTATAGAAGGCCTAACAGGCATACCCAGTTTGACTGGTATGCCACGTGTAGCGGTGTTACAAGCCCCAATTCTTGGCCGGAGACCTCCACCTCCATCGGAATTTGTTGCGGCGAGTCGGAAGTCTCGTTGACCAGGCAATTAGAAGTAACTATTTGCCCAGCCGAAGCATCAGTAGATACAGAAGTATCTGTAGTTTGCTGCTGAGTAGCTAGGTGGTGTAGCTTCCGCACCTATTCTGTCTAGCAAACCTGGATGAGAAGCTGTGTTCTTCGATGCTTTGTCCATCTTCTTGGATGGCATGCTTCCGGTGACTGCACAACGTGCTGCTTAAGTACGTGGCTCTATATCACGCTCAATGCAGAGGCGCACAGTTTTTTTTTTTTTTTTTTTTTTTTTTCGCTGCCTCTGCGACTTTGATTGAAGTCTCACTACCTTCGGTTGTATAACTTCTAGATGTTAGGATAGGGTGTTTATTTTTGGGACACTTGATACGTCCGCACGCGGCAAGTATTCACACTCGAATCTCTGTCTCTTCTGCCGGGTGGAGCAGCAGCTGTGAGCAATTTCTGCTTTCCTTTAGTAAGCAGTTGTGGTGAAGTTTATTGTCATTAGACATTTCCTTCAATCTTACAGATTTAGTCACTTTACTGGTGGTTTGTCTTTTGGTTGCTCTTTGTTTTTCTCAATTACTGGTTAGGATTGACAGTGGTCTGTTTTGTTTGTCAAAGGTAGTAAAATACTGGCCAAGACTGGCTATTAGTGGGTTAGTCGACTTTCGTGATGTCCTATAGAATGATTTGGTAATTTCCATAATTCTTTCTTGGAGCATTGGGACACCTGCTGCTTGATGCAGGTCTGCTGTGGGAAATCGGTTTGGCAGATGTAGTGCTCGCCGAAGTGATCTGTTCTGCATCGTTTGCAAACGGTTTATTTGGGCCTTGGATGCATACCCCCACACAGGGCACGCATATTCAATCACTGGACGTATTAGGCTACAGTATACACTGACGGCGGTGCAGGCTGACAAAGAGCTATCCCTGTTGAGTATTGGGTATAACTCTTGTAGCCTAGCTGCAACTTTTAGTGGTATCTCCTCAATGTGATGTTTCCAGGTTAGACGAGTGTCCAGAATCACGCCGAGGTATTTAGCTGTGGTTGAACATTCGATATCTTCACCATTTAGGTGTAGGTTACGCATGCGGTTTTGCCCACGGTCACGCTTCCCCAGGCGCCTGGTCAGCATAATAGCTTGAGTCTTTGTCGTATTTAAAGTTATTCTCCAACGTCTGGCCCAGGCTTCAGTCTGCTGGATTACTTCTTGTAATCTTCTGATTGCAGCGGCTTTACTTCTGTGCGCGGTGAAGAACGCAGTGTCGTCTGCATATAGGGCAGTACGTACTGTGGCTGGGGTTGTTATATCCGCGGTATATAGATTATACAGTACCGGACCTAGGACCGAACCTTGCGGTACTCCAGCTCTTATGGGGTGGCGACTTGACAGATTATTGCCAACCCTCACTTTGAACGATCTCCCAGATATATAGCTCCTGATCAGCTTTACAAGAGGGCCGGGGAAACCCTGGTTATAAAGTTTGTAGAGCAATTGCTATGCCAGACGGAATCGAATGCCCGTGCGACATCTAGCAATACTAGCGGGCAGTAGCCACGAAAATTGAAGGTAGTAGTGGCACGTTCCACTATTCTCATAATTTGCTGGCTTCAGAGTGTCTTTTTTGGAACCCAAATTGAAACTCTGGGATGATGTTTTCGTTCCTGATGTGTGCCTCTAGTCTCTTTAGCAATAATCTCTCGAAGATTTTACTCATTGAGGGGAGCAGGCTGATAGGGCGGTAGTTCTGGGATAATGTCGTATTCTTCCCAGGTTTTGGCACAGCAACAACTGTAGCCTGCTTCCATCATCTTGGATAGTGTTGGCTGCGTAGAAGTGTCTTAAAGATTTCTGTGAGGTGTTCAATCGCCTGTAGTGGAAGGTTCTTCAGTAGTTGGTTGCTTATATCGTCAATTCCTGGAGCCTTCCTGGGGTGTAGTTTACTCAATATGTTTCGAACTTCATCAGGGGTGATCTCTTCTTTTATGTAGTCGTCGTCCTCAGCTACTAGAAAACGGGCAAGTCTTCGGCGGATTCTTCTTCATCATTATCTTGAGAAGGTCTGAATTGTTTCTTAAAGTGGTCCGCCAGAGCGTTGGCCTTGTCTGAGTCGTTAAACACAAGGCCCCTTTCGCCATGAAGTGGGGGCAGTCTGGTACGCCGCTTTGTAAAACGTCGGGTCTCTGCCCAAAGGTTTCCGTCTTTAACGTCTAGGGAGGCCAGACGTGACGACCACTCTCGGTTTCTATGCTCTTAGAGCGCCGCTTTCAGTTCGCGTTAGTGTCTATTTAGTAACCGCCTTGTTTCAGGGCGCCTGGTTAGTCGCCATTCCTTAGCCACCCTGTTTTTATGTCTTATCTGTGTTAGTAGGTGTGGCGGGAGTTGGCGAGACCTGGGTCTTTCAGTTACAGGAGGCGTTGCTGTGTTAGCCGCTGTAATGATGGTTTTGGAGACCTGTTTGGTAGAAGTCTCTATTTGTGTCGCATCTGGGGGCCTCAGGTGGTGAAGGGAGTCCGTGATCTCTTCACGGAAATTCTGCGAGTTGGTCTTGCTGTAGTTCTTCAGGCTGGTAGTTATTGGTCTCCACGGGCCTACGTCTATATCTATCAGGACTGGAGAGTGATCTGACGAAAGCCTGTTCATTGTGTGCGCGGAGATGAAGCCCGTAATCTCCCGTGTGATCACAATGTCCAGGACATCTGGACGACCGCCATTCCAGGGGTGGTGTGTTGGCTCCATCGGGCCCCAGACTAGCAAGTTGCGTCTGACTGCAATCCTGTGGAGCAGGTGTCCTGCTGGGTTTGTAGTTCTCGAGTGCCAATCGGAGTATTTCGAATTAGGATCACCCCCGATGATCAGCTTGCCTCGGATTTAAAGAAGACGATCAAAGTCCTCTGCAATTGGCTGTCTCCGTGGTGGTCTATATGCTGATACTATTGAGACTGGCCCAGTGGTAGTTTTCACTTCTATAGCCCTGATTTCTATCTGGTTGGTTTGTGGCGACAGTATTTCATGATGAGGGATACCACGCTTTATATATATTGCCATACCTCCTCCTGCAGTTGGCCTGTCATGCCGATAGCAGCAATAGTTGGCTACTGTGGCGTTAAGGATTTGTTTGAGGTGGGTTTCTGAGACAAGGCAAATATCTACGTCCTCATCACGCAGAAATTGCCTAAACTCTCCAAGTTGTTGTCGGATGCCATTGGCATATCAAACACACAGAGATAAACCTTGTATATGTGTACTATTCATTATTGGTCAGGGATTTCTCTGATTGTTCGGCTGCTGGAACCGTCTTAACTGCGGTCTTTATATCCGTGGCGAGCTGGTCAAACTTGGCGAGGAGAGACGTCAACATATTGAGTAGGCTACCTACTATGTTTAATAGATAGTCCATCGTCCCGCTGTTATTTGCTGATTGAGGAGTGGGCGAGTGTAGGCTTTTTTGGCTGGTTTCTTGACAGTTTGTCTTCTCTGCTGCCGTTTGCTTAGTCCCTTTTGGTGGTGTTTTTCCAGATGTATTTTCGGCAAAAGTTGTGGACACCGAATGATTAGCCGATTGTTGAGTCGTGCTCCTCTTATTTGCAGACTGTTGAGCCATATTCTTATTTCCTTTTTGTATTCCTTTGCTTGATTTTTGGGGGGGTCTCTTTTCATTATGTTCAGGAGTGGGCTTATTCTTGTTCTCTCGCTGTCGACTACGATCGTCGGCGACGGGTGGTTGTTGGACAGCTGTGCCCTCTGTCTTCTTGTCATCAGTCTTCTTGTTCTCTCTAGAAGAGTGGACACAGGTGATTCCTGGTTGTCGATCCCTGACACGTTTGTACACGGGACACCCTTTGTAGCTGGGAACATGACTTCCTTGACAGTTAGCGCATTTTGGTGTGCTGTCCCCCTTCTTCATGGTGCAGTCATTGGATAAATGTGCCCCAGCACATTTAACGCATACCAAGGGCATGTTACAATGGCGTGCTACATGTCCTAGAGCTTTCCAGTTAAAGCATTGAGTAGGGCCATTGGAAGATCTTAATTTCTCGATGGAGGTGCGTAGTGACATCAGTGATTCCAGGGCAAAGATTTTTCTATTCTGTGGCCTATCTGGTAGAACCACAAGAATGAGAGGCATTAGGTCTGAACCGCCTGGTCTTTTCAGCTGTGTCACTGTGCGAATGTCGAATCCGCTGTCTTCGAGTTCTTCTTTTATTTCTTCAGAAGGCATGTTTGAAGGCATCCCGCGGATTACTACTTTTAGTATCTTCTCTGCTACGGAAAGGAAAGTATAATAGGGTATGTTTGCCCTTTGCAGTGCAGCAGTCACTTCCAAGTAATCATTTGTTGGGTTGAAGGTTAATTTAACCTTATCGCCCCCATCAGTCTTCGCTTGGAATGGCCTCTCTTGGAGGAGCCCCTTAACCATCTGATGCATTTCTTTGTAGCTTCTGGGGAACTGTACTACTATAAGTGGTATCTGATGCCTTGGATGTTGTGTCTGTTCCTGTTGCTGCTGCTGTAGCTGCGGCTGCTGTTGTGGCTCTTGAGCAGACTCTTCTTGATTCAGTACGTTATATGGGTTACTTGTTTCAATATTGTTCGGATCCAGTGAAGGTGGGGGCTTGCTGGTACGGTGGGCCGGCATAAAGCCATCTCCGTCAGACTGGTCTCCATGAGAGTTTGCTTTGCGGTTGGAGTTGGTTTTCTTTGCAGTAGCGCAGTTGTGTTGGCCAGTGACCGTCGGTGAGGGAAAGCTGAAAGCTCCCTTAATTTTCTTGTATACAGCTTTCTTGTCCTGTTAGTAGGGTTAAACTGCGACACTGGAACACCAAGTTTTGCAGAATTTTCCCGTTGCTCATTTCTGGGGTGCTTCACATTTCCAACAGTGGGTGGCCGGGTGGAGCGACAGCGTTATCGGTATGGCATACGCCATTTTATTGTTGCAGTACCAGGGAAAACCCTATGACTGCTCTCTGTAATGCTTTTTTGGAACTGGTTTTTTGTTTGAATCTTCAGTTGTTGTTATTTTCTGAAGTTATGCTTGGTTTTGACGTGGCATCAGGGCGGTGATGAGCTGCGTGAGCAGCGTCACCACCACCGTGAGCTGGTCGCTGGGTCCAGTACGGCAGTGGCAGTGGTCGGCAGGTTGACCTACTTGGCGGCAGGGTGGCTGGCGACTGGACCTTTTTTTTTTTTTTTTTGTGTCACTGCCTCAACGGCATGTTTGTGGCCCCGCTACCTTAAGTAGCTCTACCTAATGTGTCACTTGTTTGGGATGGGTTATTTTTGGGGACGCTTTTTATTCTCTTTAAGGGGGAAAATTGCTATGGTATGTCACTGATATCCTTGCGAATATCAGGTGACATCCTTATTGAAAACCCCTTTAGGTTTTACTGAGTGCGTTGGGGATCATCGTCGTAATCAGCTGTGTTAGGAGCTGGATGACTTTCCCCAACTGGTTGTCTGGTTCGTCTCGATGGTCATGGCTGCAGCAACGTAGTGGCTGGTGGTAGACCGCTTCCCTGTTCAGTGGTCTCAGTTTGTGGCCTCTTGGATCGTCGCTGGTTGGTTGCCTGGTCTTCTTCTCTTCGTATTTTCCCTTTCTTGCATTCCTGGTGTGGCTTGGTTGGCGTCGGCTGCTGTCGGCAGAGGCTAGTAGCTTCTTCCTCACAGCACATCCGCCGTAGCTCTCCGCGTGGTCAGCCCCACAGTTCGCACACGTCGGCGTGGCTTCACGCGGACGCGTACAGACCGCGACGCTGTGGGTTCCCCCGCAGCGGACACAACGTAGTTGATTGCTGCATTCATACGCCCGATGCCAGAACCCTTGGCATCGGAAGCATTGGTTGATCGTGCTTGGTTTCCTGTTCCGAACACTCCTGGTGTTTCGGTCTCTGCCTTGGTGACTGGTTCCCTCTGGGTGCTCGGTTGCTGGTACTGTCACGGGTCGATTCTGTCCAGCTTCTGGTAGTGACTTGTGGTTCTCGCCTCGTCCAGACCCATCTGGTTCCATGGTTCGAGATGTTGTTTTCCACACTTGGTTGCGTACTGTCTAGGCTCCTCCGTCCACCGAGGCGGTCGATTGCAGTCCCGATAGTCGCCTGGAAAGTGCTGTCGGTGATAAACGCCGCCAGAGCTGCCCGTGTCTTCTCTGGAAGCGATGCCATATGGTGGAGCATCTCGGACATGGTTGCCTGCTGGGGCGGTGAGATGGCTTGAAGCAGATGGTCCACGGCTGCTTGGGTGGTGGCTGTCTGGTTGTCGTTCCTGGGTGTGTCGATTCTCGGTGACGCAGTGCCCTCTTTCTTCCGTGAGTGGGGTGGTTTGTCGACTGGCTTGTTGATCGGCGTGGCCCGTCTTGGGCTGGTCTTGGCGGCGCGCAGGGGACCTCGTATGGAGCTCGCGCGCATGCTTGTCCGCCGGTCTGTGCTGGTGGGGAGGCTGTCTTGAGCTGGCTTCTTGGTGGCGGTTTGTCACCGCTGCTGGTTTCGAGCGGCGTCCTGCCCGAAGAGCCTTCTTGATCTCACAGCCAGAGAAGCAGGCCGCGTGCCCTCGGCCGCAGTTGCAGCAGATTGCTTCTTCTCTGGCGTGGAGCAGTCGGCTAATTTGTGGTCCTCCCCACACCGGACACACCTTCGTAGTTGGGTGCAGTCGCTCGCCTGGTGTCCATGGTTTTGACAGTTAAATCACTGCCGGAGCTCGGGTGGTGAGGGCTTCTTCTTGGCCACCCTCATGACCCGCTCTCTCTTTAGTGTCCCAGCTGCCACGGGCGGCGACTGTTGTGGGGAGGGCTGCTCCGCGGTGCAGCTAATGCCCATGTCTTCGAGGAGGTTGTTGGCCTTCAGCAGGTCTGAAGGGCAGGAAGCTAGCATTTTGATGCCTCCCGCAGCCGGCCAACAGAACAGTGGCAGCTCTGTGGCCAGCAGAAGCTGGACGTACAGGCTGCCCCAATTTCCCGTGCAAGGCACCATGACTGGTTGCACAGGCCCCTCCTTTATGGCAGCAGCATGTGCCCCCTCCTCTGGGGCAGGCGAGTCCGGTGCTGCTGCGAGGCTTTCCGATGTGTCGTCTCGCAGAGGGGAGCTGGGCGGATCAGGAACTTTGAAGGCTGGTTCTTCAGTGTGTGGTTCCTGGCTTCCGGTACTGGGCAGTTTTTCAACTGGATAAGCGGGCCTTTTCTTGCCCACTACCTGCCAGAACTTTTTTTTTAATTTTTACTGCCTCAACGGCGTTTTACAGCCCCGCTACGATTTGTAGCTTTATCTGTGGATTCACTGATGGTGGTGGATTTTGTTTTCGCTAATTGTGCGCTTTGGGGGAAAACCGGCTTTGAATGTAGTGATTACGGCCTGTGTGGAAACCCTTTTGATATTCTTATTGTTTATAGTTGACTGGTTTCATGTGGTCAGTTCGGGATCATTGCCGCAATCAGTTGTGTTAACAACTAGACAATTTTCCACAGTTGATTTGCTCGTCTTGGCTCTTGATTACAGCATTGGTGCCCGTGATGGTCAGTTGAGTTGGTCGACGGATGAATATTGACGTGGCTTGATAACCATCTCTGAGGTCCCTCCGGTCTGCCGATTTGCTGGGAGTGACTTGTTTGGCGCTGGCGTTGACGGCTTATGATAGCTGCTTGAAGCTTTCTTCTTATGGGGCATCCCCCATAGCTGGCGGCGTGGTCAGAGCCAAAGTTTGCACACGTCGGCGTTGCATCACGCGGACGTGTGCAAACCAGGTTGTTATGACTCCCTCCGCAGCGCACTTGCTTGAGACAGTCAGAAGCTTGATGCCCGAAGCCTTGGCAGCGAAAGCATTGATGTAACGTTGCAATCGGTCTCCGCTTCTGTGGCTTCTTGTTGTAGTTCAGTATTCTCCTTTCCATGACTTGGCTGCTGGCCCGGGCGAAGGACTTGGTTGCCTCAGGATCTCTCCTGTCTGGTGCTGGTCGTGAGTCGGAATTCTCATCTTGGGGTGTCCCCTGATCCATGTTGCAGGTGACTCTTGGAGCTGCTTCTTTTTGATGAGCACCAGTTGTTGAGTTCCGAGTGCTTCCTTGGAGATCCATGCTGTATCTTATGTTCCTAGTTTCTAGGAATTGCTTGATTTCTTGGAGGTCCTGTTTGCTCATATAGGTAACCAGCAGCTGGGTTGGCAATGAGCATGTATGCGCCAGTTAGGACTCATTCTGCTGGGCTTCTCTTGACGGAGGACGATCTTGGTGATGTATGATGTTTTCCTGATGCACGAAGTCCCCGCAGTTTGGCGTCAGCGAGACCTCTTGCTCCAAAGCTTCCTCTTCATTGTTGCTTGGGCTCCGGGGGCTGTGGAGTGTTCGAAGGAGGTCTGCGAAGTACTCCTCCTCCTTGAAGTACTTGGAAAGGACGAGTGGTAGTTCAACATGGCGAGACCAGTCTTTCTTCTCTGAGATGATGGGCTTGGCATTAAGTGCTTGTGCCGGATCCGAGAGAGTTTGCTTGAGTTTCTTGAAGCTCGTGCTAGGGATATCCCACGCAAACAGCATTTCCCCAGCTTTGACTCGGATCTGTACTTGGAGGGGAGACTCGTCGGCGTAATAGAATTTCTCAAACTTCCTCGGTGTGAAGGGCTTGAACTTGTACTTGTTGCCTGCACTCTCACAGTAGAAGTAATTGACGTTCTCCTCTTTCTAGAAAACGTCGTGGTCGACAAGAGCGGCTTTTGATGACGACCATGATATCCACGAAGAGTCGTCCGCTCCAGATACCTCCTAACAGGAATCTTCATGGCGATTCGAAGCAGGGGTGTCGTACTGGGCGGGACTCTCAGCGGTGTTGACTTCTTCCGAATATCGTGGCGTACTTGTATCCGGAGGCGAGGGTTGCTTCGGTGATGCAACCTCTTAAACGATATCGATTCAGCTCGGCACGAAGGGCCGGTCTGCTGCGTTACAGGACGTTGCTTCCGTACCATGATGTCTGTGTGGTGATGACTACCTGCCAGAACGACATATCGCCAGGGCACAGTCTTCTGGGAAAACTTTGTTCCCAGAGTGCAGGGAAGTTCTTGTGCTTATGCGCATCTCCTTCCAGATCTTAAGGTTGTCATCAGGTTAATTGTCATTACTGGATTTGCCAGGTCCTTTTGGTGTTGCTTTAAGTTATTTTGTCCTAACTGGAATTGTCAATCCTGTTATTGTAAATGTTCTTCTGGGGCATCTTCATTTGCTAATTTGACCGGCCATCTTGTTGAATTATGGTACTGCACGTGCTTTCCCAGTTGTTGGATAAGTGGGTTGTCGTGTGTTGGGCATTGTTGGTAGAGTTTCTTTGCTGGATTCTTGAAACGTTCCTTAAGTTTTGGTAGTTCACTGATCTGATGTAGTTGAGCTGTCGGAGTGTCGATGGGTACATTGAAGGCATATCTGATTGCACAGTTCTGGATACGTTGGAGAGGCTTGATATTTGAGGGGGCAGCATTGCCCCATACTGTAGCTGCATATTCTAGAATGGGTCTGATTGCAGCTACATAAAGGGTGATAGCGGTATGTGGATTAAGTGTTGAGGCCGGATTGAGGATTGGATACAACCGTCTCAATCTGTTCATTGCTTTCGAATGTGTATTCTTGATGTGCTCCTTCCAGGTTAGCCTCCTGTCCAAGGTGACTCCCAGGTAAAGAGCAGTTCGGGTCCATTTAATGCTCTCACCTCGTATTTTGATGGACTGTAGAGGGGCTACTTTTCTTCTTGTTATGATTATTGCTTGGCTTTTAGCAGCATTAAATGCTAATCGCCATTTCTTTGCCCATTGCTCGATTTTGTCACAACCTCTTTGTAGCTTAGCCACGGCGTCAGAACGATATATAGACATATCTTTCCTACGTGATGTATAGCTGGGTTCGTGGCCGACCAATCACTGACAAGTATTATAGAACCAGAGTTATAGTCAGCCAATCGGAAGACCGCATGGCTCCCTGTGATTTCTCGAGTTTAACAACGTAATTAATGACAGTAAATGTTGGAAGAATATATCATGTGGGGGTCTTTCATTAAAGAAGTTTTTGGGATATTTCTGTGTGAGAATAATGTGAACGATGACGCTATGAGAACAGTTATTGTAGGCAGCCAATCAGAACACCGCTTGGCTCCCTACGGATTCTCGAGATTAAATATCATGATTAATAGTGGTAGAACAATGTGAACGGTGATACAATTTGAACAGAGACGTTATACAAACATTGACGTGTGTCATCCATCTTTTTCCATTTATAACAACCTCGGCTATGATTTGCGCTGTGGAGCCAACTAAACAACAACGCCATTAACTGCCCATTTCCTCCTTGGGCAGAGTAGGGTGGAGTGTTTGTCTTGCGACATTTACTCATAGTCTTATAGATGGGTACTTGTTTCAGGTTAGTTTCGTCTTAACGTTTGGCGTAGATATATTCAAATAGCTTGGTGTTTATTGTACAAGTTAGATAGGTCCTATGTGTGGACCTATTCCTACCGGATAATTTCCCAGATCCTTGATTAGCGGGTTGTTGGATTTATGGGCTGTATTATAAAATTTTGTGGCAAGATCCTTGAATCGTTGTTTTAAAGTTGGTAGCCCTGTGGCTTCATGAAGGGAAATGTGGGAAATGCTCTCTTCAAAGCTCGATTCTGAATAATTTGAAGTCGGTCAAGATTTGTTTTAGCTCTGTATCCTCACACAGGGCAGGCATATTCAAGTATTGGTCTTACTGAGGTGCAGTAGATCCGTACTCCTAAGGGTGCGGAGAGCTTACTGTCCCTGTTTAGCACTGGGTACAACGCTTGAAGTCTCGCGCTAGCTCTCCTGCGGAGGTAGTTTATGTGCGTGTCCGGACAAAACCGCGAAGTGACAAAACCGCGAGGACAAAACCGCGCAGACAGAACCACGAACGGACAAAACCGCGAACGGACAAAACAGCGAAACGGACAAAACCGCGAAACGGACAAATCTACGAGTTATCCCCTCACTGTTTGATCTCTTATGCTCCAAAATATTATCCTAACGCAGTTTTAAATGATTTGTGGATCGCAGCTAGGGTTACTTTATTATGGAGTACTGTAACTCATTTTGTGTATATGTAATTTATAATCTACAAGTTATCCCCTCACTCTTTGATCTCTTATGCACCAAAATATTATTCTGTCAAGCGTCATCACTTCGCATTTGACGATTTTGTTTGGTTGAGGTTAATAAAGAATTAGACCGGACGCGCGGTGGGAATGCAGCTTAATGGGGCTTCTGTATACCTGAGAAGAGTGACAATGGCCTTCACAATGGAGTGAGTGGGAAGACCCGCTTATCTCTGGTAGGTTCGGCCTAACTGACCCTTCTCAACTCGAGCGAACAATTTGCCTGGGCGATATTTTGTTGCCGTCGCAGGAGAAATCCCCGCATGCAAATGGAAAATTCGGCAGCCAAAGTCAAAACCCGCAGACGTTCGGGCATTTCCGAGGCAAGGCCGGTATGGCAGATCCGAGCATTCTGTGGTGGTCAGTTAACCGAAGAGATTGTGTATCTTCCTGAATAATGGCTCTCGTGTTTGTAAAAAATAACAAAGGGGGAAATCACCTCGTTTATAAAGGATATACATTTAGGCAAGAAAGGAAAGAAGTAAATCTCGACCGTCTTCCAAAATATTGGCGATGCACCAGATATGGCAGTACAAGATGCCCAGCAAGAGTTACATTGGAAAATCAATCAAACGTTGCAGAAACGAATGGATTACACAATCATTCTGCTAAACCAGCGAAAAGAAAAGCAAAAGAGGTTCGACTTGAAATACTGAAAAAGGCTACAACCACATTAGAGGCACCCCAAACTGTTCTTGCATCATTATTTGCAGGGATGCCCGATGAAGTTTCTGGAGCACTACCATCCACCGATTCACTTGCAAGAGAAATTAGAAGAGAAAGACAAAAATCTGTAAGGAGTACCACCGAATCCATTATCAAGAACAGAACTTCAAATTCCTGAAGAATATACAAAAATAAACGGTGAAATTTTTCTTTTGCACGACAGTGGTCCAAGAGAGGATCGTATATTAATTTCTGGAACGAAAAAAAACCTTCAAACTCTGAAAGAATCAAATACAATTTTTTGTCGATGGGACGTTCTCTGTTTGTCCACTTATTTTCAGCCAGCTTTATACTATTCACGGATTTAAAGAAGATGCCTCACTACCATCGATTTTCGCTTTACTTCCAAACAAAAGGGAGGAGACATATAGAAGACTTATAAGAATTTTACAAGAAATAGAGCCGCAAATTGGATCGAATCTGCAAATGATAATGCTGGATTTCGAAAAAGCTGCAATGAACGCTTTCGCAGAAGCTTTTCCTGGAGTAAAACTTACTGGATGTTTCTTCCATTTTAAACTTTGCATTTGGCGAAAAATTCAGGAAATACCGGGATTTCAAGAAAAGTATAATGACAAAGAAGACATCACGTTTCAAACAAAGATAAAGAAACTTGCAGCAATTGCCTTTCTTCCTGTTTCAGAAGTCATCTCTGTTTATGAAGAACTCTGTGATAGGGAGTTTGAAGACGAGGAATTCTCTCCACTTTTGGATTACATTGATGATACATGGATTGGACGTATTCTTCCAGGTAATCGACGACGAGAACCACTATTTCCAATCGAAATTTGGAACCAAAACCAGAATGTTAAAAATTCCTTAGAGAGAACCAACAACTCCGTCGAAGGTTGGCACAATGCTTTTCGGTTATTACTTGGATCAAGCCATCCTACAATTTGGAAACTCATAGAAGCTTTCAAGAAGCAGCAAAATCTGACGGAGGTTAAATTGGTGCAATATGGAAGGGGAGATAGAAAAATACAGAAAATGACATATGCGAGAGTCACCAAGTCGATTTTCAATTTAGTTAGTGAATATGATTGTAGCAATGCACAGAAATTTCTTTCTGGTATAGTACATAATTTCGATTATTAGATAGTGTGCTTGTGTATTTTGTTACAATTTATATTAACTTATTAATGGTTTATTGATGTATATTTCGTATAATCCATCTATATTGTATTTTTATTTTCCATAATTTTCATGCTTTTGTGTAATTTTTTTAAATAAAAAAAATAATGGGGTGTTACATAGATCACCTCCTCGTGGTGCACCCTGGGTAACGCTAAGAATCTACGAACTCTTGTGGTTTTAGGTATTCCTGGTTTTTCTGTATTCGCGGTTTTGTCCTTTCGCGGATTTGTCCGTTCGCTGTTTTGTCCGTTCGCGGTTTTGTCCGTCGCGGTTTTGTCCGTCGCGGTTTTGCCCCAGAACCGTTTATGTGGGCCCTCCAGGTCAACCTGGAGTCAAGCAGGACTCCAAGGTAGCGAACTGTGTTTGACCATGGGATTATGTTGTTGTGTATTTGGAGTTGTGGATCCAATTGAGGTCTCTGTCGAGGTCCTATCCTTTTAGTTAGTAAGATGGCTTGGGTCTTCGTTGGGTTGATTCCAATACGCCACCTCCTCGCCCAGGCCTTAGTCTTCTGCAATACCTCCTGCAGACGACGGGGGACGATAGCTTTGCTCGGCTGCGAGTGAAGTAAGCTGTATCATCAGCATATGTGGCGGTGTGAATTCCGTTTTGAGAAGGTACAATGGCTGTATACAGGGAGTATAGCAGAGGTCCTAGGGTCGAGCCTTGTGGTACTCCTGCCTGAATGCTACGCCTTGTGGAGTAGACGTTACCAATTTTGACTTTGAAGTAGCGGTTTTCCAGGTATGATTTTATCAGTTTGACAAGCTGTCCCGGGAGTCCCAATTCATAGAGTCGTAGTAGCAGTCCGGCGTGCCATACCACGTCAAATGCCCGGGAGATATCTAGTAGCACAAGTCCACAGTATTCTTTATAGTTGAAGGCCGTCGTGGCAGTCTCAACCACCCTCATCAGTTGCTGGGTGGTTGAGTGTCCCTGACGGAACCCAAATTGATGGTCTGGGAGAATACTCTGTCGCTCGATATACAGGTTTATGCGTTTGAGGAGCAAACACCTTGCTGATAGATGGTAACAGACTTATGGGCCGGTAGTTTTGAGGTAGAGAGGGGTTTTTCCCACTCTTATGGATAGCTACGACTACGGCCTGTTTCCACCGGGTGGCAAAGTTCTTCATGTCTACGATTATATTGAACAGCATCGTGAGGTGGTTAATTGCCGCTGGAGGCAGGTTTCTCAAACAGATGTTACTGATTCTGTCTTGGCCTGGGGCTTTTCTTGGGTTTAAACTGGTCACACAGGTGAAGACTTCTTGAGGGGTAAAGTGCTCGATGTTGTGTTCGTCTTCGTCATCTGCTTCAAGAAAAACCCTCAGTCGATTGTTGACTTCTTCAATGAAATTGGGGTCGCCGGGTGCTGGTTGAAAGTTTTGTTCGAAAGCTTTAGCTAAAGCGTTGGCTTTATCTTCAGGGCGATATATGTATCCCCGATCTCCAAGTAGAGGTGTAATTCGACTTTTCTTTTTAGTAAACCATCTGGTCTGCGACCACAGCGAGCCGTCGTCCGATCGCAGCATTGATAGTATGGCCTTCCATTCACGATTTCGATGTTCAGATAAAGACACTTTCAATTCTCTTTGGAGACGATTAAGTAATTTCCTGGTATTGGGGTTCCTAGTGATCCTCCACTCCTTTGCGACCCGATTTTTATGTCGTGGTGAGGTGGGAGCTGGAGCGATTTGTCGTTCTTCTTGTGCTTCAAAGTGGAGGCTGTGATGGCGTTTTAGACTGCACTTTCAAAAGCCTCCAGCGCTGTTTCAGGATTGTTGTCTGCAGGGTGGTCTGCCAGTGCTTCAGTTATTAGATTCTTGTACATCCTCCATTTGGTAAACTTGTGATCAAATATGGGATTTAGCCTATCATCTGGCTGCCACTGGCCTATGCTGACTTGGAATATAACTGGTAAGTAGTCTGATGATAGTTCATCCACAGTGGATGCTGAGATGAACCCGTTGAAGTTCTTAGTAATGAACACGTCGAGGATGTCAGGCCGACCGGCAGTGTAAGGATAGTGCGTGGGCTCGTCTGGAGCCCATACACACATGTTATGTCGATTTATAATTCTTCTGATGACAAGTCACGCCTGGTTAGTGTTCTGACAGAGCCAGTCAGTATGTTTTGCGTTAAAGTCTCCTCCTAGGAGTAGTTTGCCTCGCAATGCTGCCAGTGCTTCTAAGTCTGCATCCAGAGGCATTCGTCTGGGAGGTCGATAGGCAGAAATGACGTTGAAGATCTGATTGTTAAGGTTTAATTCTATGGCGACTGCTTCTATGTTTTGCAGCGCTGGGAGAGGAGTTTCGTGGTGAGGTAGGCCCCCTTTTTTATATAGATTGCAACGCCGCCTCCAGCTGTGAGTCGGTCTGTTCTATAGCAGTCATAGTTAGCAATCGACGCACGTAGTCCTGGTTTAAGGTGGGTCTCACTAACGAGGCATAAGTCAATATTGTGCTCTGCAATGAATTGTCTAAATTCTGCGAGTTGAGGATAAGGCCCGTTTGCATTCCATACGCATATGGAGACGCAGTGTATGTGATGCCTTCTATCCATTGTTAGGTGGGTTAGCACTTTAGGTGATAGCTGAGGCTGACGTAACTGCTGCCTGGATTTCTGTAGGCAGGCGGTTCATCTTTTCGATGAGGCACGTTAGGGTGTTAAGGATTTTGTCAATGATATTGTAGAGCCTGTCGAGACCAGCAAATTGCACATATGTTCACAGGGGCCTGCATTCTGTGCGTGTTTGCCAGGAGGACGGTTGCGGTGGTGAGTGCGATTCCTGGGTGCTGCTGGATGCAATGCCGGAGCTGTTGAGTTTTCAGTTTCGACTGGAGGTGCAGGGACGGCTGCGCCTGCAAATTCCTCTGTTGGTTTAGTAATAGTATGTTGGGAGGAGTTGCTTTTTTCCAGCACCTCTGGTGGCAATTGTTGAATTTACCTCACGCAAGTTCTTTTTCTTGTCGGCTTTATCCATCATTTTCTCTTTGCTATGTAGCAGTTGCTGTTGATTTGATTTCCGTGATTTTTCCACAGCAGTTAAACTGTTGGACGTTAGTTCTTTATTCTCTAGATTCTGCTGAGTTGCTTTGGTGCCTCTGAGTCGATCACGAGCTAGTTTATAAGCGATGCAGCCTTTATAACTGGCCACATGATTACCTCCACATTTAGCTGCATCACGTTTTTTCTGTGTTGTACATTCGTTGGAGTCGTGGGTTCCTGCACATTTAATACATACAGGGTTCATTTTACAGTTTTCTGGCGACTTGGCCATACAATTGACAATTGAAGCATTGAGGGGGGGCCAGAAGTCGCCTTTAGTGTCTCAGTTTTAATTCTTATATAACTTAGGTACTCCACCTCGAACAGTCTTCTGTTATCTGGTGTATCAGGAGCGACCACCAGAAACAGTGGCATTGCTATATTTTTTCCAGGTCTCTTTAATTGGGCAACAGTTTGCACATCAAAACCCATAACCAGGAGTTCGTCCTTGAGGTCCTGGGTTGGAAAGGTGCGTGGTAATCTTCTCAGGACGACCTTTAGTAACTTGACAGCCCCTGAGGGGAAGGTAAAATAGGGGATACCATTTTTAGTGAGCAAATTTGTCACGATAATGTAGTCCTCAGTAGTTGTAAAGGAAAATTTAATTTTATCACCTCCTGCAGTTTTGGCCAGAAAGGGGTCTTTGGTGACATTAGCTACCCAGTCATGTAGCTTTTTGTAGCTCTCTTCGAACTGAACCACAATAGGTGGGATGTTGGAGTTCCTATTGGATGGTTGAGTGGTACATTGCAGGAGTTGGAACTGGTTTGTTAATGTTATTGGTTGGTCCTGAGCTAAATTTGCTGGAGCTTTGGCAGTACGACGCGGATGGATAAAGCCTTCATCAGCATTTACAGTCGTGCTGTGGTCACATTCTTGTGCTGCGAGGCGACCGTTATCTTCCGGTGCCAGTGCGGTGTCCCTTACATCATTACCCATACCAGGGTTTGATTCAATAATTTCATCCGTGTCTGAGGAGATAAGCCGACTGAACTCTGGTCGACTATGCGGGGCTGGGAATGATGTTACAGCATGGGTTGTCTTCTGATTTTTCTTCTTCTTATTTGTTCTTTGAACATGGGTGGTGACTTGTTTCTTCAATTGATCTTTTCCGGTAGGGATGGTTGATCCTCTCTTTCTGTAGGCTGCTAAATTCTGCTGCGGCGGTGTGTTGTCATCAGAGTCTGGATCAGTATCAGGTTGCCCTGATCGCCCGACGTTGTCATCCTCGTTGTCGGTGGCCTGGTAGCCATCTGACGAGTCGCACCCCAAGCCCAAGAAGCCGTTGTTGGAGTTGGTTGCCGCCATCTTACGTCCTACCAATGGAAGCGCCTACTGGAAGGGAGTGTTGCTCTGACCCTTCGTTGTCACCGTAGGGTATCCGGGCCGGAGACAACCCTACGCTCGCGCTCGGGTGTTCCACTCCCGCAGGAGTGGGCCGTGGAGCGGTAATCCCTAACACCTCGGGCTGGGAGGGCAAGGCAGTCCCCAAAGAAGAGGAAGCAAGTCGCTCACTATAATCTCCGCTTCGCCAGTGAGACAGAATTCGCATAAACAAGTCTCAGTAAGATACTGGTGTACACGAATACCATACAGCCGGAGTGAGTAGTGTGTGTGGAGCCAGCTGTCAGTATAACGCTGGTGTATTTCTACACCTGGTTCCGTAACCGACCATTCACAGTCATGGAATGGTTACGTCATTGGAATCAACCAATCGGACGTCGACAACGATCCTGGCTCGCCTCTGTTCCGCTATTCAGTTCAGTCTTTGTTGTTCCTTTAGATACAACGGCCCCGATGATGGCGGCAGTGCAAGTCGGCGAAAGCTCGTCAGTAGAAAATGTAATCCGGCGTCAAACCCGCGAAGAGTTTATATCGAAGATACGCCGGGAAAGAATTATATCTCATATGAATGAAAATGCTGAAGGCTCAACGCGGTGTAGCGTGTATGTTCAATTCGTTTAACTTTCCTGTGGATTATATTGCTTCATATTTCGTACCTCTTTCTTTTGTATATTGCGTTAGGTATTTTTTCAGTTTTTGGGTCTTTTTTCCTGTGCTGTGCATAGCTAATTGTCTAGAAAAGTTGTTTTTCTTTGGCGTGTTGGGTCAGTTGTTTAGGTTAGTAGTGGCGCGTCTGTATTCCGCGTCCGGAAGTCAACATATGCTTTTCATTTTCCTTACCGGTACTGTAAGTCGAAATCGAAGACCTGCTCTGTGTATTCGAGGTACCCGTTATGCTTTGCATATGGTCACCTTTACCGCCATGCAATCTAATGAATTTTCGCCCGAGTTGGAAACTACGGAAATGTTTTAATTGTTTGTAACATTGCCAGGTATTCTAGATCCAAAGATTGGTTTCGAGACTCAGATTTGGTTATGAATTTGTTGGGGTATCCAAAGATTCTTTGTTTCACCGTTCACTTTTTGCATGGGTATAGTTCTCAGCGCAACCGTTGGTATAGAGTTCGACTGAATGCGGGGACGTTTACCCCTTGTACTTCGACGAGTCTGACTCGTAATAAAAAATTTGGGCCAAAGATGCATATCACGAGTCGGACTCATGGAAACTAATACTGGCCAAACGTAAACATCACGAGTGATACTCGTGGAAATTAGTGAGGGCAAATGGTATGTCGGACTACTAATTTTTAGAATTGTTAGTATTTTCCTACTAGATTTTGTTTGCAAGACGAGCATTTAATCTTGTAATTAAATTTTTTTGTCGACAAAATTTACTTTTAGGCGTCGCTTTATTAATTTCCATCTGATGAAGTCATGCCTGTAGACGCCCAGGAATATTATAACTTCTATAAAAGCATTATTTGTGTATAAATTACTTTAGAAACTGCCATTACATGTCTATTATGCAGTATTTATAGTACTAATATTTTGTAGTATTGAGTGAGATATTGAACAAAAATATGGATATAAAAAAAGGAACTAGGATTAAATTGGCGCTGAGGTCTACAAGAACAACATCGTGTGGAACAAGTAAGCTTATTGCTATATAACAGATATATGCACGTAGGCTTCTATTGCGACTGTCTCGCGCATCACGCTGCCCATTTAGTGTGCGTTCCCAACTACATGGGCACTAATTTAGCCGAGCTAAATGGTACAGCAAGGGGTTAAATATTGCTTGCGCTGGGTCGCTTGCTAAGTAGGCACTTGCTGTTTCCGATTCTCGTCATCCATCTTCTAGTCCAGCGTCTTGTTGTTGCCTCCAACGAAATTGAAGAGTGGGGCCATAATTTGGGAAAACTGGGGTATAAAATGTCAAACTTCAACGGTGAGCACTATAAGCTGTCGCAGTTGCTTGATGATCCATAGGGGGAAGGGCAGGTTGATATGTGCGTGCAGCTATCTTGTTTAGGTTGGGTTGAACATTTCCGACTGTTATGACAAATCCTAATTATTCGATCTGGCTTTTAAAAAATGTATATTTGGCTGTATTAAAAAAGATACTCGCGGCGATTTCGATTTTCAGTGCGTGTCGTAAACTGTCAAATCACTTGTTGGCGGAAGAATAAGAAAGTATTCGAGGCTGTGTGGTACTGGCCCTAAAGCTTTTAAAAGTCCTTTGGAAAATCGCACCTGTCGTCGGTTGAGACGAATGTTTTGGTTGTTTATTGTTTGCGGAAGAACTATATTTTAAAACTTAAATCGATACATGTCTGACCTCGAAATGAGCGATGTTGTGGTCAGCGTTTGTACACCTGGTGAGGTGTTATTATTATTATTATTATTATTACTCCGCGATTCACTAAAAGTGTGTGACGGAGGGTGCATTGCACCTATCGAAAAGGGTTATGGTTTGGAAGGGATATAAGGGATATGGCAAGAAGCGCCCATGGGCTATTGTGAGGAACCATCCCCGCATTCGCGTGGAGTGATCTGGGAAAACCATGGAAAACCCAGATCAGGATGGCTGGAGTGCTTTTTCGAAAGCTACTCCTGTCGAATTTTAAGTTCACTCGCCCGGTAAATCTTTCTATTCCATTCCCTAATCGCTCGTTGGAAAAATGAGTACAGAAATGAATCGGTTCTGACCCTGATTTCTCTTATTTTCGCAGTCATTCCGAGATATGAATGTTGCTGGTAGCAATATTTGCTGGATGTCATTCCGAAATACGTCTGTCGTGAATTTTTCAATTAGCTTCTGTCGAGAGCAACGCCTTCGGTACTCCAGGTCTTCCCAACCTAACTCCTTCAACATCGCACTTACGATTTCCCTCCAACTATATATACCTGTCACGAATCGGACGGCTCTTCTTTGGACCTTCTCTAAAGCATCTATTAACCCCTTTACATGGGAACCCCATACAGAACAACAATACTCTAAGTGAGGACGTATTAGTGACTTGTATACAATCGATTTAACTTCCTGAGTGTATTGATTTAGATTAGGACCTAGAAATCGGAGCATACGATTTGCTTTTCCCATTACATTCTCTATATGCTCATTCCACGACAAATTATTACGAAATGTTACCCCTAGGTATTTAGCGAAATCTACCGTTCTAAGGACTCATCTACATTCATACTCTGCAAATCACAAAAATTGTGGGTGGCAGAGGGTGCTAAGCACCAATCCTAAACCCGCCCATTCCAATCCCGAATAGTGCGAGGAAAGAAGGAATACATATAAGTATCTTTACGGCATCTTATTTCTCTAATCTTATCCCTCCGGTCATTGCGACCTAAATAGGTTGGCGGAAGAAGCATTTCATTGCACTCGAAATTAAAATTTTTTCGCATATTCTCCAATAAATTCGAACGCAAGCTACGTCGTCTGTCTTCCAAACTATCCCAGCCCAATCTATGTATCAATTCTGTGACGCTTTCATTAGGGCTGTAATAACAAGTCACGAATCTAGCGGCTCTCCTCTGCACCCTCTCAACTGAGTCAATCAGAACCTTGCGATACGGGTCCCAAACCCCACAACAGTAATCCAGATGCGGACGCACTAGTGTTTTATACGCTATCTCCTTTGTTTGAACATTACAATTCCTCAAAATACGACCTATGAATCGTAATTTATAATTAGCCTTCCCTACGACGGAAGTTATGTGCATGTCCCATTTCATGTTGCTTTGTACTATCACCCCCAGATACCTCACGGAATCAACCGTGTCAACAGCTGAATTGTTTATTTTGTAATCGTGAACAAACTGATTCTTCTTGTTACTTATCCGCATTGCCTTGCACTTTTTGCAATTTAGTGTAAGCTGCCATTTACGGCACCAATCGATAATAGCATCCAAATCACGCTGAATTTCTAAGCAATCGTCGGAGCACCTTATTTCCCTGTAGATAACCGCATCGTCGGCAAACAATCGCAACCAGCATTTGACGTTGTCACCTAGATCGTTTATAAATATTAAGAAAAGAAGTGGACCTATTACACTTCCTTGAGGAACGCCCGAAGTAACATTTATCTTAGAAGAGGCTTCCCCGTCAACAACGACATACTGTGATCGACCAGTTAGAAATTCACGTATCCACTCGCAAATCTGAGCCGAAATACCGTAAGCTCGAATCTTCGCTAAAAGTCGGTTGTGTGGCACAGAATCAAAAGCTTTCTGAAAATCCAAAAAAACTGCATCAACTTGCGAACCTGCATCTGTAACTTTCATTATGTCGTGGGAAAATAGGGCCAATTGTGTTTCACACGATCTCTTCTTCCGAAATCCGTGTTGACATGGTGAAAGTAACTCGTTCTCATCTAGAAACTTCATTATGTTCGAGCATATGACATGTTCCAGAATTCTGCTGCAGACCGATGTTAGAGATATGGGTCGATAATTCCTAGGATCATTCCGATCTTCTTTCTTAAAAACAGGAATTACCTGGGCTATCTTCCAGCTAGAAGGTACTTTTCTCTCTTCTAGTGATTTACGGAATATATCTGACAGAAATGGTTCAATATCCTCCACGTATTCAGAAAATACTCTTACCGGTATACCATCGGGACCCGGCGCTTTACCCCACATCAGGAGTTTTAATTGCTTTACAATTCCTACGCTATCAATTTCTATCGGATCCATCTCTAATTCCACACGAAGGACAGTGCCATTAATTGTATATTAATAGGTAAATGGCGTCACCTTTTTACTTACACGCATGACTTGGCACTTTTTAGCGTTTAATTCCAACTGCCAATCTTTACACCACGCAATTATTTTCGTAATATCGTCTTGTAACATAGCGCAGTCGTCCTGGGTTTTTATTTCGCGATAAATAATAGCATCATAGGCAAATAATCTTTTCATCCCCCCTGTTATGTCGCATAGATCATTGATTTATATGAGAAACAACAGAGGCCCTAACACGCTTCCCTGGGGAACTCCAGACCCCACTTCAGTAGGTGATGAACGCTCACCGTCGAGAACTACACACTGTGTTCTGCCCTTCAGGAAGTCTGCAACCCAGTAGCATATTTGTCTAGATATGCCGTAACCGCGAAGTTTCTTAAGTAACCTAGTGTGAGGCACAGTGTCGAAAGCTTTTTTAAAGTCTAATAGAACCAAATCGACCTGGGATTGCTCATCTATAATTCGGCACAAGTCGTGAATTAGAAGTGTAAGTTGTGTTTCGCAGCATCGGCCTTTTCTGAATCCATGTTGGTTTGGATTTAAAAGCTCACCTTCATCCAAGAACCGCATGACATTTGAATAGATGATATGTTCTAAAATCCTGCAAAATATTGAAGTTAACGAGATCGGCCTATAATTCTGAGGATCATTAACATTCCCAGTTTTAAGCACTGGAGTTACGATAGCGGTCTTCCATTCGCCTGGTATTTTTCCTTGATCCAGAGAGACGGTATACAATTTCATCAAATACGGTGCAATTTGCTTTGCGTATCTTGAGTAGAATCTTGTAGGAATACCGTCTGGTCCGGGAGCCTTATTGGTGTTGCGGAGAAGTGAACTCTACATCTTACGACTGTAGTTTTAACCTTGAAGGGTCCACAAACCGTTCCCTTAGACAGTCAAGTAATCTAAATGCATGATGCAAACTTACGGAAGTAGTACTCCAGGTGGTAATCGGAAACGTCAATCCACCACGGCAGTATGCCGTGCAACTGGGCCTAAGGATTCTGGAGAGCCAAGAACAGCATTCAAGAAGGAATCGGCGCCTTTTACTGGAAACCCACCAAACAGCAACCTTAGACAAAAATGAAAATACTTCTTAGGTACTCTCAATATCAATTTGCTTCTGAAGGTTGCAAAACTAAAATAACTTACCAAAATTCTTAAATCACCAGAAAATACTTTTACGTGTTCTTCAAGAAACCAGATATACAGACATTATTATGTTAGATTCAGAGGATTATAGGATATACAAAGGAAAACCTAGGAAGAGTGTAATGAAGAATGTTCCACACCTTGGAACTGCTTTCATTGTGAACAAGAGCATAGTGGAATCAGTCCAAAACTTCCACTCACCCTCTGAGAGACTCTCTCTCTTGACAATAAGATGTGTAAATAAAAATTATACCTTAATCAATGACCATGCTTCAATCAATGACTATAACGGGACAAATCCGGATAAAGTAGACGAGTATTGGGAACTTTTAGGAAACGAAATCCATAAAATTCATAGAGTCAAAGTGTTACTCAGAGATTTCAATGCACAAATTGGGGGATAAAGAATTTATAAAAATATCGTAGAAGAGTTACTGGCACACAGAAGAAAGAATAGAAATCGAATAAGGCTTCTCCAACTGTTCAAGGCCTTTAATCGCAAATTGATGTATACCTTCTTCTAAAAATCTTAGCAGAAAACAAACAACATGGCGTTCCCCAAACCCAATACTTTGAGAATTCCAAATTAACCACGTAGCTATCTCCTCCAAGAGCAAAAAATAGAACCAGCATGTCAAGGTGAGAAAGGGAGCCAACATTAAAATTGACCACTGCCTTAGAAATATAGAAGTGAGATTCGTCCCTCAAAACAGGAGAACTAAATTTGATATTAAAATGTTACGAAACAACTCAGAAGTATATAAAAATTGCTCTCGGGTGACTAGCCGAGTACAAACAGTGTTATAATTTGTGTGTGTTTATGTGTGTGCCTCAACGGCGTGTTTGTGCATGTCCCGCTACCTAGGTAGCCCTACTGCTGTGTGTCACTTTGTATTGGGTAGGGTTGGTTTGGGGAATCTTTTTATTTGCGCTTTGAGGGAAAAACATGGTATGGTCGTCTAGGACGATGTTATGTGAAAAAAACGATACAGTTTTCTTTTAATCATATCAGTGCTATTCCGCCTGATATATAATATTTAATAGTACTCGGTGAGAGTTCCAGAGCCTTGGCATCGTGGTGCCAAGCGTATGGAGCCTTTCATTGGTTTCTCTTAATTTTTCTATTCTTTCGTGAAACTTTTCAGTTTAGCGAAAGATTTCTGATCGGATGGTTTCTGTGTTGGTCCCACTGTGGATGAATGCAGTTGAAGTGAGTCTCGGTGCGCGAAGGATGGCCCTTAATCTCTTTAGGTGGAGTAAGTTGTAGTTTGTTACTTTCCCCCACACCTGGCATCCATACAGGATGAAGGGGCGTATGACAGTTTTGTAGATGCGTAAATTTGTTGTAGTCGTTAGTTCCTTGCTATTGAATATTGGAAAGAGGTTTTATATGATAGCCAGGCCCTGTCTTCTCATGTCCATGATGTGTGCCCTGAAGAGCAGTTTGGACTCTAGCGTGACGCCCAAATATTTTGTCTGTCTTTACCACTCAAGTTCTTGGCCCATAATTTTCAGCTTTTTGGTAAGTGCTGGCCGTTTTCTCTGATTGGTCGGCTCTGGCACCAGTCGTAGCAGGGGTCAAATCTCGTCGTAAGACCTTCCAACTGCGGAGGTGGACACGTCGCCAGCTACAAAGGCTGCCCGGACTTTAAGAGAGCCAGAAACTGACTTAGAGGCCTTCCAACGGAAATAGAAAAACCACCGGACCGTGCATCAATAACAAACAGCACAGCGCGGCAAGACCAGAATTCAGCTCCTGAGCAGCAGGGTAACCGTCTCGCAACAGGGCAAGATCAGGCTCCCTCTGCCACGTTAAAGAAGATGTCCGCGTCGCAGCTGCGCCGCAGACGGAAAAGAAAGATAGCATTGAGCAATGTAACCGAGCAACAACTCCTGTTGTCGAGAGAAGACAATACCACTTCCAGAAACGAACGAGTCGCCTCTATCGGGTACCCCGTTCACCCGTCTGCATCAATGTCAACTGAACAACGAATCAAATCAGTCGACCCACCTACTGGTCACCACGCCTCCCAGCAACAGCAAGGAAACATAGTAGAATCGGGCCTCGCAGCGCAACAGAACCTAGACAGACTTACTAACATGTTGTAGTCTGCCCTGAAGATGATGGGCCACCTTACCGAGCAGCTGGGAAAAATGACCAGCGCCGTAACTAATGATCTAGCTGTCCCAAAGTGCCCACACTGCAACCAAAATGGATAGACAGCAACAAATTCACTCCATATCCTTCTGCGTTTGGAATGCTAATAGCATATATAACCAACTGCTTGAATTTAGGCAGTTCCTTCGCGACCAAGATGTTGATATATGTCTGGTGTCAGAGACCTTTTTGAAACCCGGCCTGCGAACTGCAGTGGCCAATTATAGCTGTTACCGCCGCGACAGACCCACCGCCGGAGGTGGAGTCGCGGTTTTCATTAAAAACAGTATCCACATCATGAAACTGTTCTACCGCCTCTCCAACAGATGGAAGCCGTTGGAATTGAAGTGACCACGGCTAATGGGAAGCTAGCCATCATATCATGCTACCGACCACCTCGAAGACAGCTCGAAGAAGCCGACTTCACGGCTCTGGCAGAAGTCAGCGGTAAAGTCCTGATCGGCGGCGATCTTAATGCCAAACATTCCGACTGGAGTAGTAGGTACAAAAACACAGCGGGTATAGCATTGAGACGCCTCACTAACAGGTACAATATGTGTGTATGGGCACCAGAAGAGCCCACGCACTACCCAAGCAACGGCAACACACCAGATGTACTAGATGTAGTCATCACCAAGGGCACCCAGGGCTATGTCGCCACCTCAGTCATGCACCGAGTACCTTCAGACCACTGTCCAGTTATGATTGAGGTTGAGGTTGGTCGCTGGCAAACTAAAGAAGAACCATCTTTCAACTTCCACAAAACAAACTGGAGACGTTACGAGGCGCACCTACAGATTAACCTAGCTGACCCACCTGAAATTGACAACATTGACGTTGCCCTTCAGTCTTTTGAGGCAGCAGTCAAAGATGCTACTGCAGCCTCCACTCCAACCAGGACACCAAGACCAGCTCCCACTCCGCAGCTTCCACCCCACCTCCTGGCTAAAACCCGCCATAAAAACCGGATAGCCAAAGAGTCGAAGCTCACGAGAAATCAGGTGACTAGGAGACTACTACATCGCTTGCAGAGGGATATTAAAGCTTCCCTGATTCAACATCGGAACCAAGAGTGGGAAGCAAGAGTCTCTATGCTCCATCCGGAGTATGGGTCTCTATGGCTTCAAACTAGAAGACTCATCAGGCGAAGGCAGCGACCTCCCCCTCTGCACGGCGAAAGAGGCCTAGCAGTCACTCCGGAGGAAAAGGCCAACGAACTGGCTGATGTCTTTGTGAAGAATTTTCGACCTTCGAAAACAAAAACGTGGACCCCTCCCACATTGCTGCAGTTCATCGCCGCCTGAGAGTCTATCTCGACGCTGAAGATGACCACCTAATAGATGATATCACCCCGGAAGAGGTTGCCAGCTACCTATTGAAACTGCACCCACAGAAAGCACCAGAGCGTGACGAGATCAGCAACACCCTCCTCAGGCACCTACCACCAGAGGCCTCTGTTCACCTCGCCGCTATCTTCAATGCCATCTTAAGAAGTCAGCATTACCCTCAACCGTGGAAACACGCTATAATTGTGGGTATTCACAAGACCGGAAAAGACAAACATCAACCACAGAATTACAGGCCCATAAGTTTGCTCCCAGCCATTAGCAAAGTGTTCGAACGGCTGTTATTAAAACGCCTGTCTGCATTCGTCGAAGACGCCAACGTTATCCCAGATCACCAACTTGGATTTCGACTTGGACACTCCACCACCCAGCAGCTGATGCGGGTTGTAGAAGCAGCGACCCACGCTTTCAACTTCAAGAACTACAGCGCCATGGTACTTCTTGACATCTCGCGCGCCTTTGACTCCGTGTGGTATCCGGGGCTTCTGCTCAAGCTCTACGAACAGGGCATCCCGGGGCCATACGTGAAGCTATTAAAATCCTTCCTCACCGACCGGACCTTCAGCGTAAAGGTGGACAAAGCTTACTCTTCTACCAGGAACATCGAGGCAGGATTCCACTGGACTCTGTACTTGGGCCCGTGCTATACTCTTTCTACACCGCTGATGTTCCGACTAGCAACGGTGTTCTGAAAGCTACTTACGCCGACGACACCGCGTACTTAGCCTCCAGCCGCAGTAGAGCACTACCCACCCAACGACTGTAGGAAGTCCTACAAGTAACAGAGGCCTGGGCTAGGAGGTGGCGTATAGATATAAATCCCACCAAGAACCAAGCCATCATACTTATCAAACGACTTGGTGCCCGTCAACCTAATAATCCTGATCCAACACTTCGCCTACATGGCAGAGAAATTCCATGGTCCATCACGGCACACTACCTGGGGGTGACTCTAGACAAGAGACTGAACTGGTGTAGCCACATCAACGAAGTCCGTCGGAGAGCAAGCACCAGCCTCCACAGTCTTTACTCTATCCTAAATAAGGATAGCAAGCTAGCCCCATCAACAGGATTCAAGATCTATACATCGCTTATACGCCCAGTTATGGAGTATGTATGTCCTGTGTGGGCTTACGCCAGCGACAGGCAAATCAGAAAACTCCAGATTATCCAAAATAGAGCCCAAAAGAGACCCTTACACCTCCCGTGTCGATTCCCCACGGATGCACTCCACGAGGCCGCCGGCATACCTAAATTGAAGGAAAGATTCCGCCAGATGGCTGAAAAACTTTACAACAGCATTAGACAATGTAACAACCCTGCGGTCAACTCGCTTGAAAGCTATGACAACGGCTCTGACAGGCACAGAAGACCGCTCAGTATACTAACAAACTGACACCCAACAAGCAGACACACCGAAAGTCAATAGTATTGCAATACTTACGTGATGTTGGAGGCAATGTCTACGGACAAATACTCCACCCTCCACCTGCCTGAAACCTAAGTCAGTGAGGGTGCCATGTGTGTGTGTGTGTGTGTGTACCTCATGCTAACACACTGACTCTCAACGGTAATTCACGACACTGCGTGGTAATTGAGTGTGTCAGTTCAATCATTATATCGTCGACATGGCAGACTCTGCTGCATATACCGCCGTGAAATCCGTCCAGTTGAATACGGCCAGGAAATTCAAGACAAAGAAGAGATGCAATAAGTCACTGGCGTTCCCACGAGAAGTAGGCGTCTATGCAGAAGCTTCCTTCCTACCACAAGGAGCCACTGAACGTGTCGTGGAGAGCGTTAGGCCAGAGGACTGGTCTATGAAGTTATGGAGACGTCGTCTCGACCGAGGCAACCCTAAGCAATGGAAATTCTTCATCACCATCCTGCTGGACGACCTCCAGTTCAGCTGGGACATTCCAACCAGTGACGCCGCCACATTCGAGCTGGTTCTGTCAATCCGCTAGCACAGTCATCTCGCAGTGAAGATTCTACCAGAGGGAGTCGTAGACTGGCCAGAGGCACTCCAGTTTCCGACTCCTCTTGCCAGTGAATTCCACTGGGAGCAATACGTCGACATCATAAACAGAAGATTCATAATATTCTGTTTCAACAAGACAGCTGGTCGCAATTTCCTTAACTCGCCGATCAGAAAGTCACCACAGACATCACCAACTGCTGACTTAGTAGTGGGCCCAGTACCACCTATCTTCGCCCGATACTCCAAGAACAACTGCAATATGCTGGTGTATCTGCAGCGCAGAATGAAGATGCCTACGATCTGCTGGCCGGAAGAACAAGGAGTTAAGCTACTGCTGTTCCGCCTCAATGACTTTGAGGCAGCTATCAAGATCCTGCAGAAATTTAACACCGAATATCACATCATGATTCCCGGTGGAGAAGACACCATCCCTACGCAGCTGACGGCTGAGAAACACGATGTTCCTACGCAGCAGACAGCCAGGACTCACAACAGGCTTCCCGGTGAAGCCAAAAACAACGCCACCACGCAGACTGCTGCAGCGATGACGCACTCACGCAGTCCTGTCCAATGCTTCAGGTGTCAGAATTTCTGGCATTACGCCAAGGAATGCACTGAACCGGCCAGGTGCTTTCGCTGAGGAGGTGGACATCTCGTCGCAGAATGCAACCAGCGTCACGAGAACGCCGTCTGTTGTAATTGCGGCTCCTCACACGCTGCTTCTTTCCGCGGTTTTCGAGCTTGGAAGCAGCATTCCAGCAGGAAGTTACCGCACCCGAATCGTGGGTCACACTCGCAGCCCTCAACAAGGCGTCAAGAGAGCGGGTCCTGCCCTACAGCGATCACACGGCCCGTGGAGCGCCGAAAGTGGTCTTATAACAAGCAGTCAAGACCGCAAGAGAGCAGGGCCAAACACACGCAGTCAAGACCACAAGAGAGCAGGACCACCCAAGAAAAGGCAACTAGACATCACACTGCTAAAACCAGAAGGCGTCCATCAGATAAACAAGAGAGGCCGAAGAACAGCAGGGAAGAATGCAACGGCGAAGTCAGAAAAACATGCGTCTGCACCAAACAAACTACCGGTCCAATGGACGACAGACTAGACTCTCTGATTGCCCTTCTTACGAAACTTGTAAACCATCTGACAGCAAAAGAAGATATGGTTACTTCACCGATGCAGCCCTAGCTGCACCACAGATAAAGCAGCTGACTACTTCTGAGGAAGATGGCCGCGGCGGCATCTATACAACAAGAAATCATTGACAGCCAACGTGATGATAAACCAACAGAGAAGAAATGTCCAATCGTAATGAAGCTGGAGTAAATGTCTAATGACAATACACTCCACTATACTCTGCTCAACGGAGCAGTACTTGGCTGTGGCTGCTGACCTCATGCTAGCAGTCTCTCCATCTGCGTATGGAACGCTAATGGTTTATACACCCAACTCCAAGAATTTAGAAACTTCATCGCTGAACACAACATATACGCGTGTCTCGTTAGCGAGACACGCCTGAAACCTGGTCTGCGAGCGTCGGTCGCAAACTATGAAAGCTTCAGAAGGGATCGACCAACTGCTGGTGATGGTGTCGCTATATATGTGAAAAGAAGCATTCCTCACCTTGAAACCCCTCTTCCAGACCTTCAATTCACCGAGGCCATCGCCATAGAAGTAAGCACAGCCAAATGGAACATAACGATCATCTATGCCTATCGACCCCCGCGTGGACGGTTCCCAGAGGCAGAAGTAGCCAAGCTTCTTATAGGGGGAGATCTAAATGCAAAGCATTCTGACTGGCATTGTAACAGACCTAACCAGACGGGCAATATTCTAAGAAGAGTTGTCAATAGATACAACATGTGTGTGTGGGCCCCTGAGGAGCCCACCCATTACCCATACCATGCTGGTCGACCAGTCATCCTTGCCGTTCTCGACTCAAAGAATATTCCCGGATTCATTGCCGCCTGCACAGTAGACACCATGTCCTCAGACCACATCCCGGTCATCTTCGAGGTGGGAACAGGCACCCTACATTTTGATGATACTCCAAACTACGGCTATTGGAGGAGATACCGAGAAATTATAGTGGGTGCTGTCGAACACACCCCCGTAGACGATAATCCAGACATAGTCCTCGAAGTATTTGAAAGTGCGGAAATGAATGCCATCACCAACACTACGGTACTATGGACTAGCCCTGAACTTTCGACAAAACTCCTTCCTCACCGGCACAAAAACCGAGTCGCGAAGGAGTGGAGGCTTACTAAGAATCCAGCTACCAGGAAACTCTTAAACCGCCTCCAGAAGGAATTTAAGGCCTCACTGAACGACCACCGAAACCGAGAATGGAAGGCTCGACTATTTGTGTTACGACCTGATGATGGCACGCTATGGACACAGACTCGCAGGTTTACCAAAAAACGCCACAGACTTCCAGCACTACTAGGAGATCGCGGACTTTTTTATCGTCCTGAAGACAAGGTAAATGCCTTGGCGGACGTGTTTGAAAGCAACTTTCACCCAGCCCCTGACGATGCCGACCGCCTGGAGGAAGTCAACAGACGACTCAATATCTTCTTAGAAGCCGCGGACGATGACGAACACGACATTGAGCCCATCACGTATCAAAAGGTACATAGCAGCATGGCCACCCTCCATCCTAGGAAGGCTCCGGAAGAAGATACGATCGGAAACATCTGTTTGTGCAATCTGCCGTCGGCAGCTGAGGACTACCTTGCTGCCCACTTCAACAACATAATCAAAACGCAGACATACCCAGCGCGATGGAAGCACGCAGAAATCGTAGTGATCCATAAGGCTGGGAAAAATCCATCGCTGCCACAAAGCTATAGACCCATAAGCCTGCTACCCTCAGTAAGTAAAGTGTTTGAGCGCTTGCTCCTGAAACGATTAAATCGTCACATCGAACAGCAAGGAATATTACCCAACCACCAGCTAAGATTTCACCGCGGGCATTCGACCACTCAACCGCTGATGAGGGTGGTTGATACTGCCACTCGAGCGTTCAATTTTAAACACTACTGTGGACTGGTACTGCTGAATATTTTCCGAGCCGTCGACTCGGTTTGGCACGCTAGCCTTCTGCTGTGACTGTATGAGCAGGGGTTTCCGGGCAAACTAATCAAGCTGATCAAGTCGTATCTAGAGGAACGAACATTCAGCGTAAGAGTCGACAAAGTCACTTCAACCCGATGCAGAATAATGGCTGCCGTACCCCAAGGATCGGCCCTCGGCCCCTTGCTGTGCTGCCCGTATACAGACAACGTGCCCACCCAAGAAAACGTCAGCACAGCAACTTACGCCGATGACACCGCCTTTTTCACCAGCAGCCGCAGCAAGGCCATCGTCACTCAGCGCCTGCAAAACGTGCTACAGAAAACCGAGGCCTGGGCGAGGCGTTAGAGAATTGAGATCAACCCCGCCAAAACTCAGGCCATCTTATTAATAAGAAGAAGAGGACCACGCCTGCGTCCGCAGCCGGACCCTCAGCTGAAATTAAACAATTATCTGATCCCATGGTCCAAAACGGCACGATACCTGGGTGTTACACTGGACCCAAGACTAACGTGGAGAACCCATAAAGAAGACCTGCGTAAAAGCGCCAGCGCCAGGCTACAAGCACTCTACCCTCTTATTAATAAGGACAGCAAGCTACCTGCGTCCACGGGCGTGCGGATCTACTGCTCCCTGATCTGGCCTATATTCGAACACGCCTGCCCTGTATGGGGTTACGCTGCCAACACATATCTGCATAGTCTACAGACTGTGCAAAATAGAGCACTAAAGAGAGCCCTACACGTAGATAGCAGGTTCCCCACTAATGCTATATATCAGGGGTGGCCAACCTGTGGCTCGCGAGCCACATGCGGCTCTTTGAAGGATTATTTGTGGCTCTCGATAAATGTACCCGAGTTCCCTTTTCATTTTTGTGTTATTATATTTCAAAAAATTATTATTGTTCCATATGTGTTTCAAAATGTCTTTTAAATTACTGATAACAAATAAGAAAGAATAAATGCAATGTTGTAACAAATTTCATTTCCGTCCATCGAAAACTGCGCGAACTAACGTAAACATTGGCGTAATCGTCCGTAATCGACCTACTCCAGACCGATATTGAATTCGTAAACTTTCATTGCAACGGACGGTTGACATGGTGCTCTGGAGGAAACAATATGCATCACTCTTGTTACGGGTATAATTGTTAATCTGGAATTTTTGGTAAGTTAACTATAATTTGTTTCGTAGTATGTAACACGTGTGGTTATTGTTTTAATAACACAAAACTTGTATTTTCTAAATTTATTTATTTATTTCCAGTTCTTTTAAAAATATGACGACAGACAACTAAAATAAAAGAAGAAAATACGAGCAAGAAAATAGAAGTTTTATTAATGAATGGGAAGAGAATTTCCTTTTTATTGACAATAACGGAAAAGCATTATGTGTTATTTGTAACTCTACGGTCAAAAATTACAAAGATTGCTCATGCAAAACGCCGTATGGAAAGGGAGAATTAAAAAAAAAAACTTGGAAGATGTTTTAGATCCAAATAATGCTGCATTGCACAAAGTTGTTTCGCAAATTCCCGTCTCGAGACACACAAACGAACGACGCATAACTGCAATTAATACATCTCTTGGATATAATTTAAAAAATGATTTGAAGAACTGTATTCCATTCAGCTTAGCCCACGACGAATCGACAGATATCACAGGTCTTCCGCAATTGGCAGTTTTCATACATTTTGTTTCACCTGACTTCGTTGTTAAAGAAGAATTATTAGATTTAGTAGCACTTCAAGAGTCAACCCGCAATGTCGATATTAAAAATGCATTAGATTCCGTACTGTAAACTTTTGATGTGCCTCTTAATAAACTTGTAAACATTGCAACTGATGGAGGCTCCGGTAACAATGTGTAACATAACAGTAGCATTCCGCCGACCCGCAAGTAGCGCCGAAGTGAGCGCATGATTACATTGTTTAAAGTCAGTCGTTATCGAGGTTTTGTAGCGAACGGCTCGCGTCGCGTAATGTGAGACGCTATACTAACTGTGCGGGTGTAGCAAGAAGTAAGGAGAAGAATGAACTTGTTGAACCATTGCGACGTATGTTTTAAATTGATTTGAACAGTGGGTTGAGTTACCAGAACAGTGAAGTGTGGCATTGAAAGTAATATAGTGTGGACTGAATTTGGATTAAAAAACTTTCCTTTTTTTTCTAAGAATCTTGCAATCGACGGATTACGAAGTTTCAATAGCCTTATCATCAAAATTCTGATAGTGGACAACTGGTTCGATGTGTACTTTATTCAAATAAATGTGTGGAGAACAGATTTTCATTACTTTTGAAGATTTCTCTTAGTTAGTTATCCTCACACTTTTATCGGACTGGTTTGGACCCTGTCTGGCGACCGGCGGCGACTACGAACTCATTTATCCAACTTCGGGTGCTGTATGTTAGTAATTAAAACTTTAGCAAGCACGAAGTTCGGTCTACAGTAAGTACCAGGTTAACCACAAGAAAGGCAAGTAGTCTTACATGGCGACAGTGACAGGACTGTGTGGTAGAAATCAGTACTAGGAGGAGAGACAATTTTTCTCAAATCCTAGGAAAACACACAAAAGAAAGAAAAGGAAAACTAGTGATATCAAGACGACGACAATCAAAACAGTGAGTGTCGACAATACCCAAAGGTGCGGAAGAACTCCCACTCGACGAAGGCAGCGCGGCTGGTCAAGGAGCAGCGGGGAAGACATTCTACATTGTTCGGCGCGGAGCTGGGCAGCCGAGACGACGAAGGCGGGAGAAAGAAGAATCGTCGTGCAGAGTCTCCGAAAGCTAAGAACGCGCTGTGCGCTGCTTGTTTGGCTATTTTTGAAGGCTTAAATCCTTTCCTAATTTTTTCTGATAATTTTCCTTTTTTTCTGTGAAATATCGAGGAAGAAAAATCGGACCAGATTTTTCTCTCCTAACTCGACAATACATTTTACTCTCCTTTGTCATCAGGGATGACAGAAGCAATTATTTAAATTCCACCTGTAGTTATGCCTATAGTGCAACCTTTTGTTTCCTTTTTCTTTAAATGGCATGCTTAGCTAGATAGCTTGCAGCAGCTGGCGCTTCGTAACGGCGTTGTTGTGGTTTGGTTGTCTGATTCGCGGGAAGCGAATTTGCCGTGTTTTGTGATCTTGTTTTCTGTGTAAAATTATAGTCATGCCGGAAACTGAGGGAAGCTCGAATGTAGATATGTCGGAAATGGTCCGAGTGATAAATGAGTTACTAAATTCCAAGTTGGAAACTCTAAGGTCAGACTTTCAGTCAACTACGGAAAGTTTAAAGTCCGAGATTAGTATGAATATTGAAACCCAAAATTCCAAGTTGGAAAATTTAAATACGAATTCTGAGATCTTAAATTCCAAGTTTGGAAATTTAAATTTGGATCTCAAATCAAGTACTGAAATCCTCCATGATAAATTTGAACATTTAAATTCAGACCTTAAGTCAAGCACTGAAATCCTCCATAATAAATTTGAAAAGTTAGATTCAGATCTTAAATTAAGTACTCAAACCTTTGATTCCAAGCTCGATAATCTAAAAGCTGAGCTAAAGTCTGACGCGGAAATGTTACATTCTAAGTCTCTGAATGAACACAAATCCCAAATAGCAGAATTACGTAAGGATATGGAAGAGTATCGTGCTTTGTGTAATATGCGAGCAGAGGACTTAGCAACCCAATTTTCCGATTTAAAACAAGAGTTAAAGTGTGAAACTGGTAGTTTGCGCCAGGAAACAGACGCCTTGCAAGAACAATATGCGAGTTGCAAGAAAAAAGCGATAGTCACTGCCACCGTATAAAGACGATTGAAGGACAGTTCCAAACATTGCAAGAAGGTACCCGACAGGGCTATGCGGAAGTGAAATTTGGGATGAAAGAGATAACTGCGGAGGTGGAACAGCTGGATGAGAAGTTGGAGAAATTAAAAGTGTCAACTGCCGTATTTGTGGATGAGAGAATGAAGGTACAGGCGCCGCTAATTATAAAGCAAGAAGTATTGAAACAAGTGCCGGGTGTAGTGAGAGAAGAATTCTGTAAATACAAAGAAACCGGAAACGGCACAGTAATTCCTGTTCAATGCTACGACGAAAAGATTGATTGGGAAGAATTTTCGGACCGAAATGGCATCCATCCTGTAAAGTTTATTAAAAATTTCGAAAATTTTCCACCTTTTATGGCTGCTAGTGAGGAGAAGAAAATTAATATGGTAATAAAACATTTAAGAGCAGGACCCCGACTGTGGGCAGAGCAATTAGAGGAGGAATTTTCATCTTGCGAGCAGTTCAAAGAAGATTTTTTGAATCTTTACTGGTCGGCAGAACGGCAGATCGCCGTAAAATCAGAATTAATGTGCGGTGACCGTTATGACCCGAGAAGAGGATCGCAAACCGACTTTTTCATGCGGTGCTATGCATCTTGCCGATACTTAGACCAGCCTCATAGTGAAGAAGAGTATGTACGAATGATTGCGGCTAGGTTACCGGAACAGACACAGCTAATACTTACTAGCCACAAGATCCGCTCCATAAAGGATGCTGTAGATATGCTGGGAAGATTAGATGTACAAGAGCAAAGAATGTACAGAACAAGATACCAGGGGCAACATAATACTAATCATTTTCAAAATAACGGATTCAGACAGGAAAACCACCGAAGAGAAGGGAATAAAAATTTTCGGCAAGAACCGGAAAACTCAGGCCGGCAAGACGGAGTTCGAAAGGAAAACATAGAGGAAGGAAAATCACATAGGCGGTTCCAGAATCACAACTACCGACCGCAAAATGAAGAACAGAGGGTAGCCGTGGTTTCAGAAGACAGCACCAGACATTTAAACTAGTGCCTGCCACTGAGAAGGCTTCGCCAGCGGCGGAGGCAGAAAAGAGGCCAAATACAGAGAAAATATTATTAGTAAAAGAAGAAAAAATAGGCTTGAGGAAGAAAAAGGATCAACCAGAAATATGTCTATACGATACAGTATTTAATAACGAAGCTGAAGAGGAAGCTGACAAGATACGAGAAGATTTTATTCAATAGCATGAGTGGAGAATTGAGAGCGGATAAACTAGAAGATTTTAAAGGAAGGCAATATGGAAATTGAGAATGACGAGTACCAGAAGACTGAAATCAAGTTGATAGAAATAGATGTATCCGGAGAAGAAACAAATAGCGGTAAAGTGAGCCGGGAGTAATGATTGAAATGTACCAGCAATATGTCAAAAGTGATAGAAGAATGTGTGCGCGCGACAACAGCCAACGCTCGCGTAACAGTCAATGCGTAAGCACTATAGTAACCTGTGCCAAAAATAATTAAAGTGTGCGGCAGCCACGGGCGCAGTAAACAGAGACGGCGGAACATTTTTATCGACTGAAGAGTATTAAGGAGATGATAAGTCAATACCGATGGACTGCGGAGTATGTGAAGAAGATGACGGGAAATTAAAGCAACCGCAGATACGTAAAGAAAAGAAGAGAATCGACCGGAAATATATCAAATGGAAGTGGAAAGCTAACGTGACAGGGGTGGAGATGAGCCCTTCATCTATGGATGTTGGACGAGGATGTCTACTCACTCCGCAATGGTCACGAATAGGGGACACCCTTTATTTCTTTTTCCTAATTTTTCCTTGTATGGCGTATGCCAATTACCTCATCGCTGCGGCGAACAAATCTTTAATTTTTTTTTCCGGCTAAAGCCAGTAAACTAAATCCACATTTCCACTCTCATACCCTGCCTGAAAAATGCAAAGCAGCAGCAGCAACAACAGTAGGCTTTGTGTAGTGCAGTGTAGTGCGTGAAGTGCTTCGACAAAAAAAGTAAAAAGTCTTATAGAGGTTAATGACCTCTACCAGTGTCGCGACCGAGTACTCCACCCATAGAGCCTGCGGTGAAAGCGAAAATATTATTTTTGTTATGTTGTATATATGTTCTTTCCTTTCAGCTTTATTTTCTTGAGAACTGTCTGTCTGAGAACTGTCTGTCTGAGAACTGTGACCACAAAAGCTATGACAACTTCATGTGGTTACTTTGTGTTTTCTGATTTTGTTTGTGTTTCATGTTTCTTTGAGGTGTATGCTCAGTGATTTAATGTAACTTAGGCTAGTCGGTTGGCCACCATAGGTTTTGTAACTTTGTATTTTTAGCACAGTATGAAATTTTCTGTATGCTTTTTTTTTATGATAATTCTTCGGTTTTTCTAAATAACCAAAAAAACCGAACAATTATCACATTTGGTAGCTGGGGAGTGTGACATTACAGTTACCTTCCGCCGCTTGAAAGTAGTATCTCTGGAGCGGAGAGCTACATTATTTTCTAAAGTCAGTCGCCCGCTAGTAAAGGTTGCGCGCGGATTGTCGCAGACAGCTGATCGCGTACCGCGGCTCACTTATTGTAGGCATTAGCCGATATAGGTTCGGGATAATGTGTTTTCCACAGCTGGGCACAAAACAGTTAATCCGTTAATCGTTAATTAACGAAGTTAAAAAAATTGCGAAAAATTAACTTTTAAGTTAACCTAAAAAATCATTAACGGTCTTCTTAACTTCCGTTAAATTGGACTTCCGTTAACTTTAGTCCGTTACATAGGTTGTTGACGTCTTTTCGTTTGTTTGAACTGTGCGCCACGCCACCACTCGTATGCAGAGTTGCCAGATTGTATGATTGGATACAAAACTTGTATAATTTGGTTACCTCTTGTATCCTGTTTGTATAACAGATTGCCTTGTATAATTGGATACAAAAATGAGCACTTAAAAGTAAAGTACATTTCAGCACCTTTTTGAAAGTGTTTGCCCTTTGTTTCATTGAGTTGGCAACCCTTCATGCATATCTATTTCCTTTTTGTTATTCAAAATTTATTAATGTATACATTGTTTACTTTTCGTGGACTTTTTTTGCTCCAGCACTTTCACTCACGTATGTAATCAATGGATGACCCCTTTGTATAATTGGGTTTCATTTTGTATAATTTCAAAGAGACAGCGGTATAATACAGGGCGTTCGCCGGAAAACGCTACCCTCCCAGTCTGTTGCCGCCGGCAACTTGCTCGGTCAGTCGGGCCAGCAGCTCCCGCCACACGGCACCGTGAATCACCGCACTGTTTAACACCTCCGCTGCCCCAACAGTGCAGTGACGCAGTATATTGGGACCCTTACATTGTTAAGAACGGTTTCTTTGCATTGTAGCTAGTTTGTGACTTCAGTCTCTTATTAATCAGTGTTGTGAATAAACTTTTCTTCGCGGTTTGGCTGGTTTGGGGCTTCATACTCTTACTAATCTGTACCGTGTTTGAGTGTGAGTAAAATTGTGGTACGTTACAGTTTGCAACAAAGAATATTTCTCTACGATACATATGTGAAGAAGAAGTCGTTTAAAAAGTGTCGCAGTAAATTTCGTCGCGAATTTCCTGGCGCTTTACTGCCAGCTAAATCAACAATTCTGCGTCTGGTTAAAAAAGTAAGAGAAACGGGTTCATTTTTTAACAAAAAGAGACTGTCGGTCAACCGTATTCTCACAGAGGAGAAAATTGACGATATCGCTTTTCGACTAGAACAGTCACCCAAAAAATCATTAAGTCAGTTAGGGCAGCGTGTGTCTCGAAAAATGTTCAGAAGATGTGAAATGTGCATTACACAAGAGGGTCAACACTTCCAGCATCTTTTATAAGGTAAGCTAATGAATTACGTCACATTTAAATGCTTAGCACATACAAGTTTATGAAGCGTAATTATTATGAAATAGTCCGCGGCCGACGGTCGAACAATGCCGGAAGCTGACCGCTCGCTCGCCGGGAGCAGTTTCTTCCTTGTAGCGCTAACAGTGGGTTGCGTTTCCCGGCGAACGCCCTGTATAAGTTGGCTGTACTGACAGCGCTGCTCGTATGTTCGGCGTAGTAGTGGGCGCCGCCTGCTAAAATCTTGGCGGCATTTTCAGCCGGCGGCGGCGTAACTATTTTATATTGTGAATTCTGCAAACGTAAACTGGTCGCAGTTTTCACATATTCAGGTGTCCCAGTCCAACTTGTTTTCTATAATATTGCTGCTTTTCATTCTGCATTCATGTTGGTTTTTTTACTACTTTTTTTTTATAAAGTCACGAGTACCTTAATTGTCTCTCGTAAGACAATTTGCAAGTGTTATGTTGATCACAGTCTCAACAAAGATAAAGACAGACAGGAATACCACTTCGTTGTTGTGGCGATAGCGTAACCACAATTTGTTAATTTTTATAAATAAATCCACACTTGCATCATGGTACATAACACCTTGAGATAGAGAGCAGTTATACCTACCCAAAAGGCGAGTTACTTTGATCGCTCCTATCCACCCCTGGGTATCATATTTCTGATTACAACAGCACCAGTTTAAACTCTTTTTACTCCCTGCTGCATTCCCTTACAGCCTTACGGGTATCTACAAATTATTCCCTGCTACAGCCTTACGGGTACCATACATTTCCCTGCTGAGCCTTACTGCTAACACATTATCACCAATTTCACAATTACACATTTAACCACTTAATCCGCATGCATGCCTTACTTCAACACTTTTATATGGCCATTTAAACTCTTTACTCACTTGCTACATTTACTACTAGTATTCGCGAATTTATTCCTCAGTATTCTTTTCGTCATCGCTTCTTTTTTCCTCCTCGATGCACCGATACAAGATTACTGACTCACATCGCCTGAACGATGAAGAACATGTCTCCGTATCATTACCGCATTATTTTTATCTTTCTTAAGAACTTCATAGGGCTATTAGACTATCACGCAACTCCGACTCCTACATCACATACAGTATTCCACTGTGACCGAGCTTGACCTTGGACGGGTCGTATAGCCGAACACACAATCCCGACTCCTCATACTGGTGTATTTGTTAGGCGGTTTGGATCCGTATTACAGTAACTATTTGTGGGTGTGCACATCCCAAATAATCACCTGAACCCGCGTATGGCCCTTTAAACGATCGCGAAGGATACACTCGCGTGTTTTGCACTAAGCAACCGTTGAATACCCCAAGTACGGATACTCAATTCATCGAAAATTTACGCTACGGTCTTCCCTTAGATATTAATTGCCACATTCTTAGAAATTCTGCCACGTTTACACACTATTTCGCCACAATGCTTTACACAGGGTATATGCCACTACAGTGAATTTCACACACATTAATATTTCAAGTTTCTGTTACACTTAATTGCCATCATTACTTTACTGTATACAATTTACAATTTTAGTCCTACCACAAATCTCCTACTTAAACCAAAACTATGCACTAGTATGCATAAGCTTTAATAGAGAGTCCGTGAAACAATGAAATTACTCCGCGCGTATCTTTTTTTATTGCAACCCGAGGGACTAGTAGATGTTTCTTACTTTGTTTAACACCAAAATAACTTTACTACTCATCAATACAGAATTTGCATGAGAGATTTAATTTACTTTTTATTTTAACTACTGCTTCTCACATCCGATTTTATCTAGCAAGCGAATTTTGCACCATATCAGAACTTAAATTCCTCTCTTATTATACATCACTTATTATACAATTTCCATTAAGCCATTTCATTTCCCTTTCGAATTTCAATCATCCATAAAGTACGCGTCTATTTCCAGTTTCAGTTTTACACGCGCTCGTCAGCGTTGCCAACGTAAGCAACTGAGATTTTACACATTTTACTTCTATTAGTCAGTTAATAACTTTAATTGAAGGCTATTCACAGCAATAAGATTCAAATTTTTGTGAAACACTAGTCACCCGCTAAACATCTTTTACATACATAGCTTAGAATATCATATTACATTTCAAACAAATTTTATAGTATTTTAGCAGAAGTACATGCACTTACCAATTAACATGTCACAGCTTAAATAATTTGCTATCTTAAATCATGCAAAAATGATTTTAAAATTAAATAACCTTTGAAGATAGGAGTACGATTATTTAACACGGGATAGTTGAAAACAATGAAGTAAACGTTTGATGCAATTTATTCAATGTTACTCACCAAAAAAGAAAAATTTATTTACTTTCCAATAACTTAACGCGCACTGAATAATCGATTTTGCGACCAGATTAACTCCTGAGATCGACTGACACACCGGACAAATAATGATTTAACTTTATCATGATTTTACACAACCAATAAATGGCTATTTCGTTCTTCCAAACTAACCCTTTAAGACGAAATATTATACTTTCAAAACATTTTGTGACTATCTTTTGACTGAACCCGCTTCCATTATGAAAAACCGATTGGAGATGTCATGCTATCAAATTTTGATTTCAAAATATCGTTAATTCGAAATTTCAACTTAACAATTTTCGTTTTCCCAGAACCGTTCCAATTTACACAAGCAATTACTTTACTTGAAGCTATTTCATGCCAAATACTGTGTATTTTCCAAAACTCACCGGATTTTGGTGCTGGAACCCGTCGACGCTGCGTGCTGCACTTGGACACTGGAGGATGTACTGCTCTCGTCCGCGTCGCTGCTACCGACACTGCTTGGCTTGCGGATTTCGACTCAGCTGGCTGCCGGCTGCTCGCTGGTAGTGACTGTATTCTCGCCGCTACAATACTAAAACTTCTGACTGCTAGCTAAGTAAATAATTGATCGAACCTCTCTCCTGCCTGTCTGCTATCATGCCGTTTCTTTTGCCATCCTATTTTTCTCTCCCATAATTCTTCTTAACGCCGCTATTTTCTGATGGTCGTCGTAACTAGAGTCCTGCCTTCGATGCTTCTTCCGTGGATTTGTAACTCTCCGCGTTCTAAAATGTAACGAATAGCTTGGGCGGAAGAAAGTGTTTACCTCTGACAGCAAATGTAATTTTTGACCGTTTTCTTCTGACCGTTTTCTCCTGGCAATTTTCTTCTGATCGTTTCCTCACACTTCCTTCTGGCACTAAGTGTCCTTTTTAGGCCCTTTTCTTCTGACACCAAATTGTAATCGACCGTTTTGGGCTTAGTCGATTAGTTGACAGGATGGTTGAGTGGTGGGCCGCCCTTCCTATCATGGCACTGCGTGTGATCGCTCGTATGGGACTAGGGCTTAATGCTGGAGGTGTTGCAGTTGTGAGTGCAATGTGGCATTAGAGAAACCGACCAGATCCTAGGTACTGACCTGTGCGAAGTATTCCCACAGTTTGCCTCGGCAACTTCTGCTGTCTCCTCGTGGTACGGCGGCTAGATGGATTACTGTTAATCAGGATAACTGACACCACATGGTTAAGGACATGACCCTTTGCTTTATAATAGTACCATGTAATGATCATTGAACTGGGCTATGGCTAGCTATAGGTTCTTCTACTTCTAGTAGGATAGACAAGGCGTCTAACTGCTACGATAGGCGTTTATTGTACACTGTAGACTGAAGCCAATACATCCGAATGAATACTGCCTGCTAGGCTAACCCCGATGGTACTAATAACTGAAGCCATAGTTTCTTGACGTTAATGATCTACTCGAAGTATAGATGGTGGATCCATTACTTACAATGGAGAATGGCTAGCAGCTAGTCTTGGTAGCGATGTTGCCTGCTATCGGCCATGATGCGAGACCCGGCTACGGAGAGAGGCACCCTAACCGTTAAACTGACATAGTGTCTGCCCTACAGTACTGATACTTGCAGAAGAGCGCGAGTGCGTACCGTCGCTCGTAATTTATCCCGATCGTCGAACGTTCTAGATGTTCGATCGGTCATCACCCCGGTCATCGCCTTCAGTCCTGGCATCTGCTGACGCTCGCGTCTGCAAAACGAGGCTAACCTCACGCGAACTCTCCGCGTGCGTACGGGACGTTGCTTTCAACTAAAGTACTAATATTTAACCTTAACTAATATGTCTCAAAACCGTCCATTACACATTGCATCATGGTACATAACACCTTGAGATAGAGAGCAGTTATACCTACCGTACTATAATACTAATACATCAGTACAACTTTTGACTAGTTAACTTTTAACGGATAACTTTAACTTGCGTTAAATTTATAAACATTTAACGCTTTAACGATTATCGAAGTTAACTTTTAAGTAGCGGAATAATGATTAACGAAGTTAACGTTTGGATTAACTGTGCCCACCTGTGGTGTTTTCCTATATTGAACTGTGTGTAAGAAGAAGTTTATGGTTTAAATAAGAACTGTGGTTATAAAATTGAGTGTTTGAACAGTATATAAATGAACAGTGAAAGCTAAGTTGTGTTGGTATATGTTTTAGCGGGAAGAAGATACGAACTGTAATTTTCCATTTACCACAAGAATTCTGCAATCTTTCGGATAAGAAGTTTCGATAGCTATACTTTGAAATTTGATGGTGGCCAAACCGTTCGCATGTGCTTGACGTGTTTTTCGTAATAAACCTGCTATGAACATAATTGCTCTCCTTGATGTTGCTTAGTGACTTTTATTAATTATTCTCCTAATTACTTCTGGGGACGGTTTTGGTTTCACTGTCTGGCGACCGGGTACACGAACTATAATTAATTCTTACTAAATAAATGTCTTAAACTACTTGAAGTGAGCAGATCATAATCAAACCATAACTTAAAATTAATATTCCATCAACCAAAGGACAGACGTCTTACAAAGAGTCTGCTTATTAGGTATGTAGATAAACTAAAGATTGATTATGATTATAAGGTGGGAAAAGAATTGCTTGTTGAAGACTTGAAATGTAAATATCTTGGCAAAACATTTGATAACAAATGCAACTGGGTAGAACACTTTGGACAGATCGGAAAAGGTTTCAAAATCCTTTTATTTGTTTGAGAGATTGATGAGGGGATGTACTAGAGAAATAAAGGAATTGGGTTACAAAACTTTGATTTTTGTTCAAAATGATAGCACAGAATGGGACCTACATTTTGGGTATTAAATAAGGGAATTGGAAGGTGTTAAAAGAGGCTGCTAGATTTGTCTCTGGAAATTACCGGAGAGCACAATCGGTAACTGATATGATAAAAGAGCTGAAATGGGAACCATTGGAAGACAGGAGGATGATGAAGAGTGTTATGGGAGTGGGTAGGAACGTGAAAGATGGAAGAATTAGGAGGGTGCATGGAAGAGAGAAGACGACCATTGACCATGAACATAATCTGAAAATAGATTTCAGGCATAATGGTGTGATTTTTTTTTTTTTAGGTATGGAGGTCGAGGATTTAAACAAAGTGCCAAACGAAATTATTACTAATTTACCAAAAACGCTAAAAAAATTAAAAATGTAATTCGCAGAGGGCATAAGTGGGAGAAGGAAAGATAAAAAAATATCTGTATAGAGAAATTGCCACTGGAGCAAACGCTCCATCGCAACTAAATTAAATTTGGTTTACAAGTTTTACAATGCAGGAGGTGTTTTGGTCGAGTGATGAAACACGCGTGGTGACGCAGACAAATAAAAGAAACTTAAATATGTTCTCAGCACTTAAAGAGACTTTATAACAACGTTTTGAGCTTTATTTATTTATCGTATGATATTTAACAAGATATACAAAAAGCGTTAGCAAATGTGGGCGTCAAAAGCTTTTACAATAATATGTCTCTAGATTTAATGTTTTCATCCATTCTTTTGCAGTGATTGATGTGTCATGTATGTCCGCTATTGTTCCTTTGTAGGCTCGAAGAGGACTATCGGAAACGATGCGGATGGTTTGACTTAAAAGTGGCTCCACAAGCACAATTTTCTGAAGTGACTCGGCCACATTTTTGTAGTACCTAACCGCATCTAAGCAATATAATATAGATCTGCTTTGTCCTGTTCGAATCCGATTAATGTTTCTCCATTGCCGTCGGGGGAGATCGAATGTTTGTAACCGCACTGAAAGGTTTTTAATTAGATGTTGGCAAGTAGTGCATAGAAAAAAAAATTCTAAATAACCTCTACAGTAGAACTCCAATTATCCGAATCAATTGGGACCGGACCCCATTTGGATAATCAAAGTTTCGGATAGTTGGATTTTTCCCAAAAAAGGGTCTATTTTAATTAATTACTGTATGTATGTTGAAAATGGGAGAAAAAACTATTTTTAAAAGAAAAATAGTTTTAATTAATTAAAAGAAAAGGCAACACCTTTACATGTTAAGCGCACTTAAAAGTGCTGTACATTAGTACAGTATGTATGTACCGTATTTTAAAAAAAGTCATTGCTTGCTGAACATCTCTGTATTCATCCACTTGACAGAAGTTGCATGTGGTCACACTCGGGCTGACGCTCCATCTACTTCAACGCAGTTTCAAGGCTGGCAAATGCTTGACTAACTGATGGTCCAACTTCGACATTTAGGTCATCTTCTTTCTCGACACTTTCAATCATTCACAATTCCACACCAAGGGTCTGACGAATCACACACCACCCACTCTCCTAAATCTTCAGCAATAACTTCTGAACATCCAGGAATTTGCAGAAGAATGTTTCTGAATTCTTCAAGTGACACGTCATCCCAATCTTCACCTGTCTCTTCCCTTTCCTTTTCTTGAGCTTCATTTTCCTTTTTCTCCTTTTCCTTCTCTTCTTCAGTTGATATGCCTTTCAGCTTGTTTCACGCACGTCTTGATCCGACTGCCTTAAGCGATTCGGATAGTCGGGGTGCGGATAATTGGAGTTCTGTATATACTATAGTAGTAACTGATAAAAGCTTTTTCAAGTCTAACTCACCTTTATCAAAATAATCCATCACTGTTTTGATCATGTCTTCTCCTCGGATTCTCCCTAATAATGGCAAAAGAGCCAATATTTCCTCAACAAAAGTTTCTCTCGTTTGGTCCAGGTAGCGTACAAAAATAATTAACTGTGCCTTATCAGTGACATCGCATGATTCATCCATAGCCAAGGCGTAATAGTTTGCATTATTTAACTGCCGCTTCACATCGCAATGATTTTCTTCTGCCAAAACGTGTATTTCTGGTGCTAGTAGAACGGAATCCGTCGTATCGTCTCAACAACATCCTTTTTGTTCTCAAATAAAGCATTACACGCCTCGAGAAAGCATTCTTTAACTACGCCAGCATCAGTAAATGGTTTCATATGCTTAGCAAGTGTCGTAAAGAAGCCTCACCACATTTTTCCTGCTCAGTCATTGAGCGACTTATGATCTTGGTCGAAGATGAGTAGCTTGATAGTAAACTTGCAATTTTGGACTTACGCAGATCACTACCGAATGGAAAGTTGTCGGCAAATGATTTGTGTTTGGTATCGTAATGTCGTCTTATATTCGAACTTTTAATTAACGCCACTGTTTCGTTACAAATCAAGCACATGGGTACTGCTCCAGCACGATTTGGCAGCGTAAAACAATATAAATCGGTCCATTCTGGCAAAAACTGTCTATTTTCATTTTCAAATTTTCTTTTTTTCGGTTCCATAGTAATAAAACTCGTTAATGTAAACTGGTAGGTACTTAAACTCGTAAAGTAAACAAGCAAACGTAAGATTTCAAGCACTGTTGCGTCCTGGTTGGTTATTTACTTCCGCGAGCGGTTCGGAAGATGGGAGCTCAGGTGAGACTGTCTAAGGCTGCTTTTAGAAGTCTCAGAAATAAGTGGAATTGGATTTTCAGACAAGGGAACTTGGTGTGGAAGGGTACTGATAGAAATAAAAACTCATACAAGCTGAAATTACAAAGACCAAGCTTGCAGCTCACGAAGACCGACTTACATCTCTTTCAGACCTAAGTCCCAGGGAGGTGCGTGGTTACAAGGTACTATTCCTCCAACATCTCCAACTCGCGGAATTCCTTCAGCAGGAACTGGATCCTCCGCATCAACTTTAAATAAACTCGGTATGAAAAGTATCTCCCATAGGGATTAACCAGCTTAGTTTCCCTACGACTACCGTCCACGGGACTCCAGAGGCACTAAGTCCTAAACCAGCATCGAAGACTGCTGCTGATCATTGAGCTACCGACGGCGACTACTGTGCCCTGCACTAGTCTGTCTCTCCGTCCTACTCTCTGCTGCTGCCCCAATCTGACAGTCCTGTCCTGCTCTGTTACTGCTCCGCCCTACTCTGGCTCTCGGAGGCCCAGCCACCTCCTTTTATACTTCTTAATGACGACATTATTTGTGTCTTAACCTTCTAGAACATTCTGTGGCGTTGGTCGCTTGTTAACGTTCTTGCATCAGTCCTATCTGCCCTTCTGGAAACTTCCATGTTTCCCGTCACGTAGGCTACCTGGTCGGGTCGTGTTAATGGAATCCTCCGCTGCTGTCAACACGCAGCCCTATCACCCTCGCTCCGACCTTCTGCTTTCCCCACTGTTAATGTTATCGCGTTGCCTCTTGTTGACTACATATTGCTCTCCTACAAACATCCCGTGTTTCTGGTTTCGTATCGCTACGGCGTTTTCCTACGCCTATACTCTTACGTTGTCTTGCTGCTTCTTGCACCACTTAACATAACTAAGTGTTCCCGCGATTATTTCGCGACAGCACGTATGTCGTCACAGAGTCCGTCACTCAAAATCAAAACAAAACACCGAACGCCCGGCGGCGGCCGTCGGCAGCGCTCGGCAGTGCGATCACGTGATGACCCC